>JAYRCO010000148.1:0-45024 GCA_037042815.1 Ceratobasidium papillatum | reverse complement strand
AATGTCGAGGATCCGGATGATGCGTCTGTTGGGTTGATTAATGGCGAGTTGACGATTCCGGGAGCTTTGTTGAGGAGTGAGGTACGTCGTTCTAACAAAGTAAAAAAGGCCAAGGATGCTGACTAAAACGGTTCGTGTAGGTGTTCGACCCAGTCATCTCACAAGTCATCCAGCTGATCGAAGATCAACTGTCACGATGCGCTCAAAAGATCGATGCTCTCCTCCTGGTCGGAGGTTTCTCGGGAAGCGAGTATCTGTTCAAGCGAGTCGATGTGAGTCCCGTCCAGTTATTGCCAAATACGGGGACATTTTGACTGATCGAGAACTGGATTCCAGGAACGCTTTGGATCTCGAATCGGCGTGATCGCTCGACCGGCTGATGCGGATACTGCGACGTGCCGAGGAGCTGCGCGGTACGGTCTTGCGAATCGGGCGTTGGTGTCGAGTGTTATTGCGCCTAGGGCGTATATTATGAAGGTTTGTTGTGATTCTTTTTCATTGGAGCTGGGTTTGATGTTAACTGGGTTGTATGGAATAGGTTAAACTTCCTGCTGAGCCTGAGGATTGGCAAAAACGACCGGCGTATATCAGTCAGAACAATGCGGGGGTGAATATTTGCGAGAACAGGTTGCAGTATTTGGTGCAGAAGGGGGCTATTTTGCGAAAAGGGCAGAGGGTCAAGACGAAGTTTTGCAAGTTTTCGCAGGGAGCGCAGGGTACGTCTCACTCCTTCCTTTTCCCTTCCTTTCTCCCCAATCCCGTTTCTGTCCCAAATCTGGAGACTCATCAAACATGAACAGATTCGACATTCGTCGCGGTCCTATATACATCGGACAGCGAGCAGGTGATGCGATACACGGACGAGGGCGAGACGAGTGAGTTGTGCAAGTGGACCGTCGATTTGAGCTCTTTGCCCAGCTTTGCGGAGCATGCAAGGATGGGGAATCAGAATGGGTTCTATACCGGTACGTCTCTCAATCAAACCTTTTTTTCCTTCTTTGCTCACCCTTATTCTTATCACAGAATTCGAACTCGGGCTAGAACTCGACAGCGCCGAAGTACGTGGTGTCTTGCTGTATAACGGAGACGAGTGGGGTCGGGTCGTGTTCGAGTTCTTGAACACGTAAGGGGGTGCCGGTTGTATGATAGGTTGTGTTTGATTTTCGTTGGAATCGGGTGGTTTGGGTTTTGGCTGGTTTCTTGGTTCATGTATGCGTGCTATCTACAGTATATATAAATATATCTGTTGTTTCTTTTAAGCTCAGTGTCCTTATTAGAAGGACATGTTGATACAGACTGGCGAGAATGCTTTGTCTCATGGTAATTGTCCGCTGATCTTATTATATACTCGATCACTCCCATTGTGGTGATAGCATGAGAGTTGTTTCTCAAGTACCGGGGTTACAGGGTAAAACGGTGTTACCAGTCATTCAAGCTGTTGGATAAATGACATAAGGTAAGACACACTATATAGACTAATTGACCAGGGAAGGTGAAAGTTATTATATTCGGAGTATTAGTAATATGAATATTATAGTGCCATGGTTCGTGGATTTTTCTCTACATGCTCTGATCATGCTCGCCAAACGTTCAGAATTCGTCAAAAGAACAGTGTGGCAAGTCCGCGTAATGATACTAACCGGATGCGGAGTGCCGTCCTCGTGCATTCAGATCAGACTAAAAAAAAAACGTGGGACTGTGCAATGCACAAAGCATTGCACTGCCCATCAGTTCGCATCGCCAACAAGCGTAGCACGCTGACCTGGTCCTCTAGCCCCTTGACCCGCTCGTCGTTGTCGTGCATCCTCTCGAAGAGGTGGCTCACGCGAGACATGATCTGGTTGCTTTCTTCCCGAGAGCGAGCTGCTATGTAGTTTGCCATAAGACCATTGCCGAGCTGTGAAACAGAGAATAGCCATAATTAGTACCTGTCTCAAGATAGACATATGTAGATCTTACGCAGAATAAAACCGTATTATCCAGTATTTCCCCTTTCATGTTCTCTAGTTCGTTCGATATGTTGGTTTGATAAGCAAATTTGTCTAGAAATTGTTGCTCCTGAAGGGACTGCAACTCGACTCGTACCCCGGTCAGATAGCTATACAAGGGTCGACATAAGCTAACGCAACAACCAATCAAGAGTAGAAAGAGTACTTACTCATCGAACCGTTGCAGTTCATACAGAAAGATCGCGGTATCCTCATTCTGTACCACTGAGAGAGAACACAGCCTGGGTGCAGCATCGTCAATCGTGTGAGAATATCGCTGCGTCTGAGTGCACCGTTCTCGTGCGTCCTGATCATTCTGTTCTGGTGCCTGTAGAATATGGGGCTAGTTTGAGTCAGCCTGATACTATCGTTCTATGCCGTATGATAAGGAACTGACCTTCAAAGACGCGACCCAGTCTTGAACCTGGCGCACTATGCCTTCGACCGCCGGAATGCTTACGTGCCTTGCCGTCTCGGTGGCAAGTAGAGTAGTAGCACTACGAAATGGACGCCTTCGGAAAGGGACAGGAGTTGGAGCGAGGACTTTTGCCATAGTAGAACGTGTGCCAGTGTAAGCGAGCAAGCTGAGGAGGATGGATAGATGGGGACCGAAGGGCTAGTTGCTGAGGGAGTGAGCAGGGATCGAGATTGCTTCGTTTGCGAGAATCACGAGTCGGTACAGCATTGGCAGGGATAGTCTATTCCGACGCTCGAGGCAAATGGTCCGCATGGAGTGAAGAGAGCCGCGAGGATAGTCGGATGCGCCGAAGACATGGTTGATTTGCCACTCGCCACACGTGGACGCCTCGAGGCGTATGAATCGGTCACGTGCTCATTTCGCTCTCGTTCCGGCCGCTACCACGTTCGGCATGTCGCATTGCTCAACGTCTAAACTTGGGGTTGACGCGTTCAAGTGCTTGATTATTCATGAATGTTATGATGCCTCTCGCTTGTATTTGTGTAAATCTTCCGCTACCATCGCTAGCCTTGACGCAATCGCAAACTTCAGATGAACTCATTATCTTGTACTAGCTCTAGTCTTGCGCATATCCAATATAATACGGGGATAAAAACTATTCGCTCTACGCTTAGTCTTTTCATAAGTACGTAAATTACGGGGGGCATTCATAACTCAAAGCGCGAAAAACAATATCAGGAATGGGCAATGTTGTGTGGTATGTCCTCCTGAGCATGCTAGAATCAGACAGCATGAGCGCGTTCGACTCACGAACCATCTTCTTGTGTGTAGAGCATGTTTTCACTTTTTAGTTTGGTCGTAGAGAGGAGACCAATTTAGCTAGGCTTTTGGATGATCTCGCATCGCAGATTGATGGGTTCAGTGAATGCTCAAGGCCTGCTGGTTCGAGAAACACTGGGATATACCGACATAATTAGTTAATCACGAGCAGAACTATGTTCTTATCGGCGGCCGCGAAGCGAGGTACGCCCCACCTTATTTTACTCTGGACACAACTTCGCGGTTGCTAAACAGGATTCAAGCTGTTTGGTACGGCCATAGCACAAATCGTCCAGTGGAACCAAGACCGAGATCTGCGAGCTACACAGAAGGCCAACCTACTACTGTTAGTCGGTGGATTCTTAGATACAAGCGTTTATTCAAAGGGTCAGCATAGGTTCAGGTTCATACTGGAGCGTTGACAACTTTGATTGGGATTTGAGCTTAAGGATACCTCAAGTCTCATATTAACGTGCTTGCTCCACTGGCTGATGTGGGTACTCTGATATGCCGAGCAGCTGTGTGGTGTGACCTTTGTAAAAGGAGGTTGATATCGAAGGGGATCGCACTTCAGGTGTGCCAGAGAGCAACTAATTTGAAGTCTCTGCGGCTTTTTAGAGTACGCGAGGATGAGAAACCGGAACGAATTATATATTAGTACGTACGCCTTTTATCGAACCACTAAAGAGTTCGAACTTGGACTAGAATTTAACGACATTTCAATCTGCGATATCTTAGGGTGTGATGGAGTTGAATGGTATCGGACTACCAAACCAACCTGCCATAACGAGAGAGCCTGTTCAAGTGTTTGGTTTTTTCTTTCTGGAATTAGGAAATTTCTTTCGGGTCAAGCCAGCTTCGTAGCTAGTGTATGCATGTCGTCTACAAAATACATTTTTCGGTGTCTAATTTATTGAAATTGGATGATCCGAATGTACAAATTTATCTCGGAGGTCTGGTCCCAGATTTTGAAACGCATGCAGTTTATGTATAATCATAGTCATAGTCATCACATGCGAGTAGCTCTCGTTTTGAAGTGGTACTACAAGTTACGCCGAAGCATACGAAAACATGAAGGAAGCTACATCGCATAGGATATATTCTATTAATTGAAAAGGGGGAACTCATGGCTTACAAACATGTGTTAATGGTATTTCAAAGGAGTCGCGGTGGAAAGGCTATCAGTGATCACCATGCGTATCTCCTCTGACAACGTGTTTTCAGATCGATCTAAAAAAAAAAAGGTGTGACTTCAGTGCAAAGCACATAGCATTGCACTGCACATCTGTTCGCATCATTGACTGTACGCTGACCTTATACTCTAATTGCCTAACTCGCTCGACGAGCTGTTTGGTCTCTTCTCGAGATTGTGCTGCCACACAATTCGCTGAAAGACCGTTGCTTAGCTGATGAGTAGACCAAACCATAATCAGAATAGGTTTTAAGACATAGAAAGGAATAGCTCTCACACAAAATATCGTGATTTTATTCGCTATTTCGCGCTCCTTGGTTTCTAGATAACTCCTCACTTCGGCTTGGCATGCGAGCTTGTTTCGAAATTGCTGCTCTTGGAGGGTTTGTAACTCGCCTCGTACACCAGTGAGATAGCTTTGTAGAGAGGCGCAATGAATTAACGCAATAGCACATGAAGAGACGTTGAAAACTCACTCGTCGAACTGCTGTAACTCGAATAAAAACTTCTCTGTGTATTCGTTCTGAGGTTGTGTCGAGAGAGAACCCATGCTGAGTGCAGCGTCTTCCACAACCTGAGAATACTGTAGAGTTTGAGTGGACTGTTCTCGTGCCTCCTGGTCGTTGCGCTCTGGCGCCTGGAGAATACGAGGCTAGTTTGAGTCAGCCTGGTCCCTTCGGTATCATAACAGAATGAGAAACTGACCTTCAGAGTCGCGATCCAATCCTGAACTTGATGAACCAGACCATCGACCGCGGGAATGTTTACGTGCCTGGCTACCTCGGTGGCAAGCAGCGCGGTTCCACTGCGGAGGGTGCGCCTTCGAAGCGGGACAGGAGCTGGAGCAAGAACGGTCGCCATTGTAATCCGTCTTGTTGTGTTCGCAAGAAGATTGAAAGACGCAGATGGATGGAAATCGAACAAGTGGCTAGCAGAGTGTCAGAGAGAGGACTGGGATTGCAACGTGTCCCGAGAACCGGACGCGGGCAGTGTCGATGGGCATATCCTATTTGGGTCTCGAATTAAGCGGCGTGAAATGCCAGGTGCTGCGAGGTTGCCTGCAAGCGCTGAAGTGATGACAGCCACACCGCCACATAACTCGACGACCATCCGTGCGAAATATCACGTGCCCAGGCTGCTCTAGGCCCCATCATCATATTTAGCACGATCTTTAGTAAATCTCATAGTAGCGCCGGACGCTTGGATCCATACTGAATATGTCTAGAGTGTTCGAATTTCGACGCTCGGCGCTAAATCTGTGTTGTGCTTCTACTAGCATCATTGACCTTAAAGTACTCGTCTAACCCTCAATCGAGCCCTCATCACTGTTTTATTCGAGCTTCTAACTTGCGGGCATTGAAGAGGAATCACTACAAAACTACTCTCTCGGCGCTCTACTCGTCGATGAGCGCTTTATTCTCGGGAAACAGCTCTCAGCTCAAGGCAAGGCTGGACACGCTTGAGACAAGATATGTCCGCGACATCAACGCACTCACTCACCGAGTCTACAATGCTGAGGTCGAGATCCACGGGTTGCGGGCCTTAACTGCCAGCTTCAGTGATATGATTGAAGAATTTCGTCGGCGGATAGTAGATCTGGAAATATGCAAAAATGAGGTAGAGCAACCACAGCGGGACAACATCCATCCAAACAGCGTTCCAAACCCGCGCTCGCCGACTAGCCCAATCCGCGAACCACAGCCTGAACATGTGGCGCTTCTACCTCCATTCCTATACCGACCTAATCGGCAACCTTCTCGCGCCTCTATGACCTTTACTTCACATCGGCCGAATAATGTCGTGACAACACCTGAAACCAATCAAGAAATCGTCTCGGTCCGGAGTGGCATAGCCCCAAATCAAACAATGAACGCGACTGATACACCTCCGCTTGATGCAGAATCAACAACTAAATCGTTGCGTACTGATGCAGCCTCGCCACCAGTCGCATCCATTCGTTCTGGCGATGGTGCGATCCCTCGCCCAGACCAGATCAGCATCAGTTCAGAAACACAAATGCATCGTCGGACCTGGACCACCGGGAAGACTATCATATCTATTGATTTCAAGACAGACTATATCGCTGCAGTAAGATTAAACTTTATTTTAAGATTATTAACCTGGTAAGAGATAGCTGACACGACTCCAGGCATACGGAACCCATCTATATGGCGGTCGTGTAAGGCAAATCCTCGCGTGGCAAGGCTCCAGCGGAGACGTGCGAAGAATCCCAACTTGTTTGGTTTATGACGATCAAGGAAACCCTTTATTGTGGGGTCTCGTAGCCCAGGTACGAGTTTACTCTAGACATCAAAGTAGCGATCCGGTCTCGTTAGTCGGTGCTATAGAATGAATCAGAAAATTCGGGTTTTGTGAGTTGTGAATGTTCGTTTGCAGAGTTTGATCTGGGACTACGTTAATCGAGTTGACAGGATTCAAAGGATCGTTTGAGTCTGGAGATTTGCGAAATAGTAACGACCCATGTGTACGATATCTACCTGTGAGTAGAGCGCCGTTGAGCTAGTCATCCTAGTCATGTCATAGCTAATTTCGGTAATGTGATTGACAAAAGCCCGGCAAGGATCTCGTTGGGGTTGTTGTTGATTTGCTATTCTGCTTGAGGGAATATATTGTGCAACAAATTACACGCGAGATTGGTGTTGTAATCGACCTAGGTAAGATCTTATCGTTGAGTACTTCTATATATACCCGGAGCGGATGGATTGGAGATGATACAAAGGGAACACTTTCTACTGACAGTTTCATTTACTAACCAACCATGTATAAATAGCAGATTGGGCAGACTTATGGCTTGTACTTCCGACGTTCTGGAGTTCCCGTACTCGCGATCTCATAAGCGACGCCGCTGTTCAGGCAGGACTTGTCTGCAAGAATCCTTCGTCCTCTAGAAATGTCGATGATCAACTCTGGAAAGACCGGCTGAAGGTCATTAGGTACGTTGATTTCTTGCGCATTGATCCTTTGTTTGTTCAATAATCACATCGGATCTAGCGGAGCCGAAGCTTCTAGTGCTCACTCCGTCTATCTCACAGACCTCCAACGACTTCGGTCATCGCAGAGCTTTATGGTTTGTGATGTGGGGATGAACATAGTCAGTTTGACGGTTTATAAAGTACTAGGAAGTATAAAAATGATGGAAATCGGAGAGGTGTGTATGCGGACCAGGACAAGTTGCGGTGGAAATTCTTTAAACGCGAGGTATAACCAATTAGGTCCTAAAACTTAGCTCCATTATTCACTAGTCTGTCCTAGATTCGAAAGTTTGGTTATAAGACTTTTGGAGCGGCACCCAACGCACACAGATCACGGAGCGCTTGCGTATTTTCAGCTCACTTTCGACGAGACTGTCAAGCCTACATATAGGGGGGAGGATGACGACTGTGAGAAAACGAGCAAACACGTTAAGTTTATCATTGACCCCTGTGTAGGCACAACTTTCCAGTTCAATTGCTTCAATGCTGAGGATTCTCATGATCCATTAGTCGGATTGATCAACGGCGAACTTCATATCCCTGGAGTTTTATTGCGTACGGAGGTACCTTGGGTATAAATATCCAGAGATTGCCAGAGATTGCTAACGATATGGAGTAGGTGTTTGAGCCAGTGTTTGATGAGCTTCTTTGGTTGATTGGGAGCCATCTTGCAAAGAGCGGACGAGACATCGACGCCTTATTGCTCGTTGGGGAATTCTCGTGCAGTGAATATTTATTGACACGAATCAATGTCAGGGATTTTTTATTCAAATCTCTTTGTCCCGAAACACCTTTCTATACTTTTTTCTGACGGCTTTGCTTGCTGTTGTAGAAACACTTTGGGCCTCGGATTGGTATAATTGCACGCCCACCTGACGCCGATACGGCCGCATGTCGTGGTGCCGCCCGGTATGGCCTGCATAACGGCAACTTGACATCTTCTTACATTGTACCGAAATCGTACATTATGAAGGTATGCCCTTCAGCTACACTCTAGTCTCGACTTTACCAAATAATAACAAACAAATCAGGTCCAACTTCCTGCTGAGCCTGAAGACTTAAGGATGCGCGCTGGATATGTTTTCGAAGAGAGTAACGGGAGACGGATTTGCAACAATCGACTTCAATATCTCCTTCAGAAAGGGGCGATTCTGAAAAGAAGACAGGTTGTTAAGAGCAAGCTTTTCAGATTCTCAAAAACCATTGAAGGTTCTTTCATCGGTCTCCGCATTGCTGGAGCTGAAATGATACTAACGAACAACAACTAGATTCTACATTCGAAATTCTACTATGTACGTCAGATAGTGATCACATGATGAGGTATACAGATGAGGGCGAGACATCCGAACTGCGCAAGTGGACCATAAATTTGTTTTCAATTCCAAAATTGAGAGAGTATGTCCGGATGAACGATCAGGTAGGTCCGGGTACGACTTAAAGCCATCTCATTCCTAATCGAAGTTTTCTCCAGAAAGAGTTCTGCATAGGTGTGTATGTTTGTGACCTGGGTCTGGTCCAGATCTTGACGATCCTATGTATTATAGAGTTTGAGCTGGGGCTCGAGCTTGATAGTACTGAAGTACGCGGCATACTGGTTCATGATGGCGTAGAGTTAGACCGGGCTGTTTTAGACTCTCTGAATATATGATTATAGCACTGTAGCGCATCTGGTCATAACATTGATCATGCCGAGAATCCCAGCCCGAGCCGCAAGCAAAAAGGCGGCGAATATTTAACCACTGGCGCATCAATAGCGCCTCTTTGTGGTATTTATTTCCAATAGGAGTTGCAGAGTGGTATCCAGATAATCTTATTCAAGGGGTGTAATGTAAACTAGATAAATGTATACGCCAGGAATAACAGGAACCCGTTGTCCTAGACTGAGGCAATTGTTATTGGCATCACAAAATCCTGTTATTTTAGTGACCCCTATTATGTAACGCTTCCTTGGCTCAGTTGGTAGAGCGTTGGTCTCATATCTAACTATGAGTAATTTAATTACCCAATCCAAAGGTCGTGAGTTCGAGCCTCACAGGGAGCAAGCGTTTTGACGCCATACCTCTAGAAATACGCTACTTATAGCACACAATGCCAGTACGACCTTTTGCTGAAATTTCAAATCACTTTATGGACGATTTCTATTGCGTGGTGAAGTGTTACAAAAAGGCCGAACTCTGAAGGCTCATATTTCCATTCTCTGCATTGTATATTGGATATCACCGCCAGGTGGTGATCCACAGATAGTCGCTTCGGTTCCTGAAAAAGAATCTGGGCTGGAAGATAAAATAGTAAATGAATCACGAGCGGCAAACGGGCGGAAGCTTCTCTTGATGCAATTCTGAAGACTACGCTTTAGTTCTAGATGTTTCACTACATAACTAGATCTTGAAAAATCCTCCACACTTCCGATATGGTAGTCTCAGCTTCCTGTCGCACCAGCATAGATGAGTTGAGCTTGTGTCTTTCCGCCCGTTCTGCATATATTTTGATGCGTTTTCGAACGTGACTCTGGAAACTAAACATGCTCATTTGGCCGTGTAGTAGACCATCGTTAGTCTATTGTTTATATACGTGCATCAGATAAGGTTCGAGTCCCTATGGATTATGATTGCACGTAACGGAAGCACAATCGAGACCGTGTTCCCGCGAGCTAATAGTTCAATCTTCATAACATCCTCTATTGCGTCATTCAAGAGTGCCTATACTTATTTTCCCCAATAATTCTGTGTTTTTGAGTATCCCAGTGCTCAAGATACTCCTACCACATCGCAGATGTTCAACACTTTCCTGGATTCTAATTATTCAAGCGCGACATTTGCAGAATCATGAACTGTTTCAGAGGATGTGAAATTTCGGCTCGTGGCCTGTTTGACTCGATTCCCAAAGCTATTCGCATCCGTTAACAGATAAATTACTGCACCTCGAAGTTTTTTCACGAGCATATGTGCTTGCTAGGAATCGCAGCTTCTTGAGGTCTAGTAAGACCAAGTTCGCTGCTGCATTGATCGAGATCGTGCTTGTAAGCTTACCTTGTAATCATTCGTGGTTAGCCATTGCGACACCATGGCATAATTCTGTAATCGAGCCGCATATAGTAGCAATGTAAATGTCTTGTTTCTGGTACAAAGACCTCGCAGTAGCCCACCAGGATGTTACATAAAAAGAGCTAAACCTGTAAAGGGTAGGTTGAATATCCAGTTCAATCTTGTGATTGCTTCGGGATTGCTCCAATATCCTCTTCTATAACGTAAGGAGCATTGTGCGGTGTCACACGCCAAATAACTCTATCGGATTCTCTCTATTACTTTAACAAGGCGCGGAAGTAGTTTCAGCTGCAACTTTTGTCCAATATGATCCATAGGCTAAGCGATGGGGTCGTTATGAATCCATCTAACATGGCAAATTAGAAACATAAATCAAAGGCAACGAAGAGCAATCCCACCTTGAAAAAAAGTTAAGCGCTACCTCAGGCTGGTCGTGAGGCACCATGTGTCCTGCATGGTACACACGCAACCATGTAAGCTTTCCAGATGTCGCCCCTCTGTTACCCCCAGCCGCACGAACTTCTCCAACCACCCTATCTTTTGCGTCTCTCCAGATCGTATTGTTTAGTGATTGAAACTCATTTTAGATAACAGTTAATAATCGTGAAGCTACCAAAATGGATGAAAGAATACCTGATGAGGAGAACGTAGTCGAGATATCCACTCGAACGACCCCTATTGAGTCAGTATTAACTTGAAGTAGCGCCTCGTTTAACCAGCTTGCGCATGACGCACCATGAAGTTGCATACAAAATCAGCATCCCCAGCAACGTTAAGAATCCGGATTCCACTTGCAGTCAATTCCGACGCCATGGATGAAGCGTCATTCGTAACGTCTGCGGCTCTCATAAACGCTCGGTTCACTTTCCACGAAATTACTTTTGAGGCATTAGGTCAGAATCAGATCACGGTTGGGGTAGCCTCGGCTTACGCGAATAAGTATGGTTGGTAGGTACACCCAGAGCGGCCTTTACGTCTGCTTTATTGAGGTAATTTTGAATCCAGGCTAGTTGGTCATAGCAAGCGAGTCCCTTGGAGCAACTTTTGCGAACACCGTACACATTAAGTCCAAGCTCCTATCCATGGTGATCATCCATCAAAAGCTGAGCCTGCCACCAAATTACTGAATCATTGAGCTTACTTCAAATCGGTCCTCAAAGGCCGTCAGCGCATATATCCCCGCCGGGATACTACGGAGAATTGAAAGATTAACATATCCCAGCTCCAATCCACCGGGCCAGCACTCACCATGTTAGCCGTGTCTGAAAATCCTTGCACTCTTGCATCACTCTTTTCAAAATTGGAACTCGCGATCGTAGGAGCGCGCACTGCTCTCCTTCATTGTCCCAAAACGCATAAGGACCTCGACATGCATATTCGGCGTTTGTTGTGGCTTGGATTTCTGCTGACATCATACCGTTGATAATGATGATGGAGTCGAGATTGACACGAACATGCGGCGGCGAGGACCTTTGGTTTTGTCGGTTTACGTAGGCAGCAAAGTTGGGCGCATATTGCCCTCCATGACTTTCAGCAGCAATGTGAAATGGGAGCTTGGAGTATTCTGGAAAGCGAGAGAAGAAGAGCTGAGTAAAGGCGTGAAAGTCATGGGCAGCCTCCCAAGTTGTCTGTACGGGGTTTGGCGAAGTGGAAGAAGAATATCCAACTCCTACTGGCTGATCCAGATAGATCATCTACTCAGAGAATGAAAAAACTGCCGCTTCATATGGAAATGTCGTGGTGACTTACGTTTGCCACTTGATTCCATGAATGCGGATTTAGCTTGGTATGGTTTCCACCAGGCTGTATCGTGCACGGTCCGTTTTCCATCAATAAGCCAATGCCAGATGACCCGGCAGGACCTCCTAGAAAGCGTACATGAGATATTTCGGAAACTTGATGAAGGAGAAGTTTACATACCGTTCATCCATGCTACCACAGGAGCGTCTCGAGGATTATGGCGACTCTCAAAGAACCTGGTTGAAAGTTTCGAGTGTGAATGTGTATGTGGTACGTATAATATCTGCAGGATTACCAAAAGAATATATGCTTCTCTTTCGACAAGTCAAGATAGCCCGAGTATTGTTTTACGCTAGGATCACACAGGTTTTGCGGACTTCGAAGGCGAATTTGATAACCTGGTAAAGACAACAGACTAATGTGCTCAACTGAACATCAAAGGTTACTTCAATTTAACCATAGTAGAGACCATCAAGTTTACATACATCTTTCAGATTCGCCAATACCGGTCAGGCCAGACTGAGACGGCAAAGCGGCCGGAGCCTTAAGCGAGGATCCAAGACAACAAAAGATCTGAAGCTTCAGCACGGCCAAGGCAAGAAGGCAACGCCTCATGGTAGCAAAGACGGAAAATTCTCTAGGAGATGTGTTGGTTATATGGGGCTTCCAGCTATACGGGACCGAACGGCCCGAATGTGAGTCAGATGGAGGTGTGCGTCATGGCTACCTAGATTCCTAGCAGTCCCGAGATCCCAGCCCAAGGTAGAATTCGGAACTATTTTATTTCGAAATTTTCTCTAAAGAAAGGTATACAAAAAGACCTTAAGAACGACGGCTCTGAGAGCTGGTGTTACAAGCTCTGTGCGGCGAGATATGACGTAGTGTCACGCGGTTACGTATACTTCGATTGGTGGCTGTGCCTTATCTTCCGGGATTCTCACTGCATCCATATGGCTCATTGAGGGAAATTGAGTGTTGTGGCTCATATAAAGATTGATACGATTTCATTATATCAACACCATCTGTGCAGACACAATAATAGTCCGTGCGTAGCCGATTGTACTTGTGGCGCATATGGGAACTGGCTTAGCTACACAACAAAAACCCAACATCAATTCTTCGCGTTTGAAGACCGCGGCATGATCTTGGCAGCAGTATTACTATTCGAACTGCTCAGTTCCCGCAATGGTACCGCAAATCGAAGTTCGCTAGTCATAGTATCCTTGTCCGATACACTGAGCATGTGTTTTCTTGCCTCGTCTTCGGCGAGAGTATGAAGCGAGAAAATGATGTGACTACACACAACACTGGAAATTGCCCCGAGAATCCTAGTTGAAGGTAGGTTATGACTAGCATAACAAGGCGATGAATTTGGTTTTCGCTTACCCGGACCCGTTCGAGGCTATCTTGACGAACTCCACAGTACCGCCCACACATGAAAATACCATTAAAGCTACAAGGATCGCGGAGTGCAATGCTCCGCTAGACCATCGAACAAGATGGAAATGGTAAATGTTTATTTGTATTAATAATAATAGCATATGGAGACATAGAAATAGAACCTACTTTTCAGCCAATCGTCGCATCAAAGGAGTTGCGCCAAATTCCTTGCTCAAAGTCCAAATCCTCGAAGCGGTCATGGCGAACATGATTGCGTCGTAGACTAGAGGAACAACATATATCATCCACATGCTAGGGGGAAGAAGGATGATGCATCCAGTGAATACTTCTGGTACTAAAATAAGATGATAGTATTGGTGAGCTGGTGTTCGATTGTATCAAGAGCACCTACAGGGGTTCGCCAAATAAACCACCTTCTACGTTATGAATCAGTACCCAAGTACCCAACAGCAAGCTGATAGTACTTACGTTCATTGTCATCTTAACGAAGCATATTGTAAACCCAATTGTGAAAAACAATCCAGCAGAAAGTCCGCTATGCAAATATTAAACTCCGTTAGCTGCGTCCCGGCGAAATGGCGTACTATAATATACGCCTTGCGTTTCAGTTAGCATTTTTTCAAGAAGGCTACGATTGAAATATCACCGGTTGTTATATATCGCCCAACAACGCATTAGAAGGACGCCTACACGAGAGTTTACATGGGCATGCAAGAATACGAAGAGAATTACGTACTACAGATGCTACTCAGCTCGAAGACGAGCCCATACGCATAGTATAAAGTCGCTTGTTTACACCTTCTTGATAGTGTGAGCAGCGAAATTATTCATAACAGTACAAAAATTCCTACGTCTACTAAAACAGTGAGTTAAAAAGTTACTCCAGTGGTACGGGGCATACAGACCATGGGGTGTGGTGACGATGTAAATAAAAATACTTTCTGATCATTTATCTCAATTGTCTGGACTGCAGTAATGGTTACCTACAAGGTATTGCGGATCTATATGAGAAGTGGAGCTCGGTTCAAATGTTACTCAGGTAGCTGAAGTAAACAACTAACCCAAAAACAATGATTGGCCATATCCGATTGAAATGATACGCCACGCGGCCTGGGGACCAAGGGGACCGCCATATGTACCCAACCTCCAGATCAATACTAGTAAGCCAGTCGTATCCCAACATTGTCCAGGATACGACTAGAACGTAACCCGATCAATATAAATAACATGTCGTACAGTATGCGTAGAGACAGAACGACGAACTAGAAAGATATTTTGCAAGCTGAAGCTGAGCATGGTGCTCTACAATAGAATCTATAATGCCCCTTGTGTGTTGTAGCAGCATGATGGCTCGTAGTTTCAACGCCGTTGAATAATTGAGAGTAGTACGGTGGGAGTTTTGGAGATATAGCACTGTGGAATCACTATGAGCCGCTTTTATAAAATAGATACCGGTACAGATACTCCCGATTCCTGGGCGCCTTCCCAATGGGGTTGATGTGTGCCGTCAAATCAGAAGTTGAAGCGCAGCCATTGCATGTTACGATGAACTTCTAAATGTCTCACATTTTCACGTGAAATTGTAGTCAAAAGTAGCCCATTGCCATTGTGCCGGACTGAGCTTCATGCTCCAATAGATCTACCTGAAGGTTGTCTTGAATAGACACTCATTCGTGTTGTGACGTTAACCAATCTCGGAACCATCAGATAGGCTATAAAGATGGAATTGAACCCCATTCGGAAAGTGAGTACCCAGTTCCAGGTTAGGTGTTTATGTAGCAGGGCGAGGAATACTGACAATAGAGGGGGGGGGGGTTCTGCCTAGTGGCTTGACAGCTTTGGGGCCTTGGAGCCTCCGAGTGCATGTGATTTCTTCGTGTACCTTGTGGCTGAATCTCAAATAGTTACGCCCCGCTCAGAAGTGCCATGATCATCCGGAAGAGTGTAGACTCTCCCAGCAGGTATGAAACTTGCTCGGGGTCTAGTTCTTTCTTACAAGTGCTTGAAGCCGACAAATCATGATAAATAGCAGTTCACCTGTGCTGAGTCCTGTTCCATGAAGCTAACGCAGGATGAGCCGAACTGGCGTTCCTTGGGCATATTGACCTCTTGTTTTTGTGTGATGAACGGGTATGTGGGGCTCTAAGTTAAAGACCCCAAATCAACCATTACTTGTCATGAAGTCACTGGCTGTTGATTCGCCTCTATAATCTTGCGTGCAGGACATTCGCATACTTTGGATATCAAAGCACTGCATACGATCAGAAATCAGTCCAAAATAGACCTATAATATTTGAGAAAACCTGGGTCATCAACTCCTACATTAGTTGATAATGTAGATTTACCGCAACCGAACTCAGCCGCCACGAGTTATAGCCCCATTGGGGAAAGATGCACCAAAGACGGACACAGGAGCGACAAACTTGAAGCCTCCTACTGTATCACTTTCTGTGGTAACTGGTAGCTGCTTTCTCCTTTCGTCTTCTGAAAACGTGTGTAGCGAAAATATTACCCGGCTACATACGATACTAGACGACGCCGCGAGTATGCTATTAGATTCGAGATTCTGTTCAACCGGAGAGAACCATCACTTTATTCAGAGAAAAGACGTACCCGGAGCCATTTGCGGCAATCTTTACAGCCTCATTGGCGCCTCCGATACATGAGAATATGACAATTGAAACCAGCACGGCTGAATGAATCCCTCCACTGATGTCGTAAGTCTCAGTATACTCCGAAGAAACCACACCTATGTACAATTGAGGAAACTTACTGTTTGACCAGACGCTGCATTAATGGCGTGGATCCGAACGTCTCGCTTAATTTCCAGATCTTGTAAACCGTCAACGCAAACATGATTGAGTCGAACAAAATTGGGACAATGTAGAGCGTCCATGTTTTTGATGGGACAACTATGAGACATCCAGTGAAAACTCTGGGCACTACACAAAGAAATTTTAAACGTGATTTCATGTGACATGGCAGATGTACTAACACAGATTGGGCAGAAATACACTTTGCTAGCTGATAGGATCAGTGGAGCTCGAGAGGTTTGATATCATTTCAAAACTCACATCAACCAAGACCTTAATGAGAACAAGAGAAAAGATGATCGTGAATGTCAGACCAGCTGACAATGCTCTAAAAGGCCGAGTTATAGCAATTGTTTTTACGATTGATGACTTGCTCACACGAGTACACGTCTAGGCCAAGTAGCCAGTCAGTTCACAAAACATGGGAGGCCGCGGTGACAGACCTTTGATTGTAAAGCGCCCAGCAGCGCATCAGAAATACACCTTCAATTATAGAATTTGTTGAATCATTTGAATTATACGTAAAAATAACCACATACCACATATTATACTCAGCTCAATGGCATTACCGTATCCATAAAACATCAGCAGCTGTTTGCAACTACCAACTATCACTTAGTGTCTTGCTTATTTTAGCGATAGGCACTAGCCGCTTACGTCTGATAAAGCAAAAGCGCTATGTTAGGTCAAGGAACACCCAAGGGTCAGGAGAGGTTACTTACAGACATGTCTGGCGATGGCGAAAACAAAAGAACTGTTCACCTTAAGCATCGTTTTCAAAAGACATTTTCAGCGGATCAACGCACCAGGCAAAGTAGTACTATAGTTAAATTTGAGTTCGAGGCGAACCTGTCCATAGACTAACATGTCACTTACAAAAGCACTAGCATTGTCCAAAATCGATTGAAATGGTAGGCAACGCGGCCGACTGACCAAGGAGTGCCCCATATATAAGCTACCTCAAGGTGTACACTCGTAACCCAATCATATAACAGCATGGTGCAAGATATAACTAGGACCCCCTAAGTTCAGTTCTCTAATGGGATATGCCTCAGAAGTTCATTGTAGATGGACAGACCTGCGAAATATTTGGCTGTTTCGACTTGGGTGTGCAAGTTAGCGATAGCATTGACAATTGATTTAGGAGACGAGGTAGATATAGACATGACCGAAATATAGAATTAGATTGTTGAGTACTCGGCCAGCGGTAGTAGAGAAAAGGAGCGCAAGAGAAGTGATGCACGCAGATGCAACTGCAACACTAGGCTGAAGGAAGTATTTAATGAGAGCATCGGGAGCTTTCAGAGAGAACAATAGCGAAAATGCGCACTCGAGCTGTCGTAAGCTCTATGTGTACATTAACCAAAATACTGCGTATCGAGATCCTAGGTACCATGTGATAATAATCACATAGGCTTTGCTTGATGTTGATGATCCGAAAATTATAGTAGCCAACTAAGTTGCGGCAATAACCAGCACCTGGGAGAGTGATACTTATAGTCTAGCATATAGAATAGCTCACCCTGAGCTGCTACGTGAAAGATAGTAAACTTCCTGCTGTTGAAAAGCGAGCTGCGCCGTCGGGTCGCCGGTAACTTGTCGTTCGGCTAGAATCCAGGCTAGTATCAAGCAGTTACTCAAGGTATGTGGATACCTTAGAAAGTCAAAGCCCATAGTCTTAAAGGGGATATTGGCGGATGTGAGAAGGCACAGGTCGCGCTTGCAATTGGGGCTGGAGGCTGTTACCATTACACAATTACTCTGCGTCACAACTCTTGCGTAATCACTTGTTTTTGCTCCTAGCAACCACCAGAACCACTTTTCTTGAGGACCCAGCCCCAAGTCGACAGAAACAAAAACTCATCAGAGATCAACTGAACCGAAACATGCCTCAACAAATTCCTACTCCAGCAAGCTCAACGGGAAAACGCTCTACACAGGCCTCGTTCCGACGCGTCTTGTTCATCCCCATAATGGTGTTTGTGCTGTACTTGTCGTTCAAGTACTATGTTTGGGTCACAACGCCCGTAAAGCCGGTTATCATATACGCAGATAGGTGGGTGTTACATTTTACCCTCGCTAGAATTCGTGGATAGAAAGAAACAGCACGACTCGAAAATCCTCAATCATGTAGTGCTTTTGATGTAGATCTCTACTCACAATTCTCATTCTCTAGGTACTCTGAGAAGCATAAATTTCGGCCGGCCGCCTCGCCTATCATCACTGAGAAGCTCAAGGACGGACGAATTCGGATACGTGGTCACGACGCGAGGGATCTTTAGTCACTGGTGAGCATACTCCAAAATCTTGGGCAGCGTAATAACCGGCTTTTCGATAGGTTCGTGTTACTACTTTGGACATCTTGCCAGCTTGACATTCGGAATCATGGGCTTAGGGATGCTTGCTTGCCTGCAAGAATCTACGTCTCCTTCTCTCACATCAAATCTCTGAGCGCTTTGGATGTCACGCTACATCATATTTAAATCACTCATATTTCTGCAATAACCGCTTGACTCGGCATCTGAACTGTTTTGAATCAGCCTTTTATTATGGTGTGGTGCAGATAATGGACAATGAATCTGACCTCAGTTTCTTCGCATTAATCCGACTCTGTCCAAATCGATAGCCCTTGGACTAGCTTCTGCGTTTCTGTCACCAATGAGCTTCTCTATTTTGTTCTGCTCCGATTCCGGTCTCATAACCGCCAGCTAACGATACCCCTGAACAGCAGAAACGAACGGGCCGCCAGCCACGAACCATCCGACTGATTACACAGGGTACTATTAACAGCTGTAATTGTAACTAGCCTTGAAACCCGCCTAGCAGCCCTGCATAGAATTTACGCCATCGTATTTGTGATTCAGTGTCATCGGTGCTCGGCGCAACCCTGATGTCGTTGTGATTGCCTTTTCGTTTGCACAGCCTCATATAAGTTACAGCGTGTTGAGGGCCCAAGTGGTCGAAACATAAATGGTACTTATCGGTACGGATGGACGTTCTTGATTACTGAGACCGAATAGCAGAAGTAGTCGAACGTAGAATCGTACTGCCGGCGATGTACCGCCGCAACGTCCAACAGCTAGAAGATGTGGAGCAAAGTTAAAATAAACCGATAGGCTCTGGGTTATTCTCACCAACTGTCAAATATAAAACCAATCGCCGTCATGCACACAAAGATTCAGCAATGAAGGCCAAGTGGCAAAACCGATCAGCTTGGAGGCAACGAATTAGAGTTATACTTTACAATGCTCTACGGTGTGTGCAGTGGGAATATATGCGCATTCAAATCACAAAGGCTGGGCTCAGAACTAGGCACTTGCTGCTCACAACTGCTCGAGACATCTGAATTGCCAGAGACCGCAACCGTGTACTTACGGTTGTACTAGCGCTGACAAGAAATTCCCGGGCACCGCCGATCTCACATGGATTTTATTACTTTGTACAAGCCAAATCCCAACAAACACAACATACATGCACTCAAATCAAAGTACTACGGTGCTCAGGTTGATGATTTCTACAAGTTCAGATACTCAAAATTCGAAAATATATAATTTTGAAAAATGCCATTATCGCCTCTTGGCGTGGTTTGGCAGGTCAGACGGGATTTATGCCTTGATTTCTTGTAATCTGGCCGCCATGTGAGCAAGGGTCTAGCTTTATGTCGATTTCATGTGTGCGGAAGAAAAAACCAGCTTGTGTAGCGGGTGCATTAGGCTGTCCGGGTACTTGTTGTCTGCTTCGGTACTCTCATAACTGTCTGGCGAGACGGACGTTCGAACATAACGCGAGTAGGTATCTGTATCCAGGTGTTAGGCAAGTTTTGCGGTAGGATTACTAGACACTTCGAGCTTGAGCCAAATCGGCCCAAACATAGATCATTTTTGGCGTCCAGTACAGCCATTATTTCTATCATATGAAAACAAGGCTGTGGCGCCTTATGGAGCCTTTGTTGACAATTCTAGAGTGCCTTTTTTTCTGGCTCAAATAGAACCTACCTCGAGGTGTCTACTAGATAAGTTTTTGGCCAGTACCGGCAAGCCGGGTGGTATATACTGATGTGGATTCAGAGCCGGGTAGTGATCGAGTGCAACTGAATATATTTGGAGCACGACACCATCAACCATCAAGGCAACACACTATGAGTTATAAGGGTACTCAGTGCGAAATATGGAAAAGGGTAGACAATCGCGTGATGAGTGAGTATGCCAGAACTACCAACGGTTCATTTGGGGCTGGACCTTCAACTACGTACGTAGTGATGCTATGTACGCGTTTAGTTCCCAAAGATCAGGCAGAGAGTTCAGGTTCGGCCTATCCACGCTGCTAACCACCTTGAATACACCATCGGGAGACCTGATGAATATCTTGCGGGGAATTTCCTGGAACCACTCGATGCGCTGGATGTTTGGCCATAGCGCAAGCAAATACCTATCACCTAGATGTTTTAGTCGGTATTTCATATAAAACACATAAGCACATACCTGGCCAGGTCTCCTAGAGTATCACCCTCTGGTAAACTAGATAATGTTGGGGCAAACACGAGAGTCTGCAGCCTCTTTGACCTGGAGTGAACCATTCCAGCGAGCGGAAAACTCCAATTGGCTTCACCAATTATAGATATGACCAGTCGCTCAAGCTCAGGGAGTGTTACGAAATAAGCTAGTTGGCCGAAGTAAACAGCATACTCCGGTATGACCAACTCTTTCATGTGTAGCCATGAGCTTTTGGCTTCGCTAAGTATAGGATCATCTATGCGGTTGGCGAGAAAACCGTGGATTGCGAGCCGACACAACGGCAAGGTCCCCAAATAAACCACGTCAGCAGCTTCAATGATACCACTATAATGACGTATATACGGGCCTCTCCAATCAATAGTCAAGTCCGATATAAGCCTACTACGTTGAGATACAGTCGGGATGATATTTCGAAGAAGCAATAAAGCAGCAGATGACACGAACGACTCCCGGAAATCTTCAGGGATCCAGATCTCGATCTCAAGTGTAGTCAAGCGAGCGATGAAAGAGCTCATGTCCCAAATGGCAAGGATGTCAAATATGGATACAAAGTGAAGACCTAGACGGTGCAGTGCTGGAAATGACTTAGCAGGTAGCTCTATCTTCTCGAACCTGTAGGTAGGGTGGGTGGATTGCCGTTCCATTGGGCTCAAGTCGAGTGATGTTAAGCATGGAAGCACCGCTAGCGCACGGAGGCCGTCCGGGCAGAGCAGGTGAGTTGTGGTCGTGAGTGAATTCAGGTTGGATAGACTGGCCAAGTGGACGTGGAAAGGATCTTTATTTAGTAGCGAGAGGAATCGAGACTCGCCATCGTCCTCTCCGCCGTCAAGATTAAGTCCAGGAAGAATGGCGATCGATTTGATTTTGGAGGAAGTCCGTTTAAGATGTGCTAGTATAATGGATGTCGCGGACATCGTGATCTCATTCCGTGGAAACACAAAACTTTCATTGCTGGTTATGATACTCAAGGAGGGTGAAGCAACCACATAGATCCAGAACGTCAGGCGGTCACCCATCCAGCAGCTGTCATTCACACATAGGGAGACTAAGTTTGGAAGTAAGAACCTCTTTTTTGCCGCCATCAAGAGTGTATGCCAAGGGCTAACCGCATAGACCATTTCGGAGTCTCCGGTCGTGAGCCGCTTAACGTAGCTTGAATATACAAAGAACCGAGCAAAATCTGCTTGTGAAAAATGTGGTAACTTTATTGAGAATGAGTGATGCGTACAACAGTGTAGCCAAGCTCATACAAACGAACCTTTATGCTGGTGCGCTTAGGTTTATCAGAAACCTCGAGCAAGGATAGCTGATGGCCGGGTATGAGGGATAGAAGGCAAGATATATTAGGAACATCTCTCCAGATATGAGGGGCTACTGCATGAAGTACGCCACGAGAAGTGTTTGCAAGACGAGCGCAATCCGACAGTGAAACGTGAGAGAATATACATGCTAGGAGCTCAGGGATGTCTACGGCTCGTGTAGCTGGTGAAAGTAAGTCAGTCATAGCGATATGGTGGTAGGGTACAGAGCAGAACAGTAGGGCAAACAGTATATTCGAAACGCCTCTTATGTAAAGATTGCCAGGCAATCAAAGCAATCAGAGGGCGGCTATATACATACCCAGAATCGTTCCAGATAAGCAGTCTTAGAAATATCTTTTGGCATGGAAAGTTGATTGATTCTCGGCGAGAGTTTATGAGAAGGTCATCATAAACCGTGGTTTTACAAGGTTCTAGCTAGGCATTCAAAGGAAAGGATATCGCAAGACGCCACCACTCGCAGCTCACGTTCAATGGATACACAAATTTTTTCGGCGCATATAGAAGTCCTTGCTGGAGGCGAAGATAAAAGGATTTTATCTCAAGAAAATTGATTCTCTACGCAGATCGCATATATGCGCGTTCAATGTCGTGAGACCAAGCGGGAGGCTAGTTTGCTCGTCTTTATCCCTAATAAATTGTATCCCGTTGTCGAAAGATGAAGCAACACGCTTGCGAAGACGATCCTGGAACCATTGAACCTGCTGAAGCTTGGGCCACAAAGCCACAAGATACCTAAATATCGAACCAGTAAATCATTGTTCGGTTCAAGGTACATGGATACTAACTTAGCGAAATCTTTTGAGAGATCGCCCTGGGGTAAGGAAAACTTCCCTGGAGTAAGTATGAGAGTGTGAAATCTCTTCGACCGAGAGCGGCAAGTCGGGTTGAGGCGTGAAAACTCCCAATCGACTTCACGATTCAACGAGACAACCAACTGTTCAAGCCTAGGCAACGCGGCGATATGCGACAGTTCCTTCAAATTGACGGCATATTCTGGAATATTCAAGTACCTTACGTGTGACCCCGAGGTTATGATGTCATGCTGCGAAAGATTGTCTGCTTCGTTGATGAAACGACGAATCGTAAGGTGCCGCAGGCGTAGCGTCGCCAAGCACACAGTAACCGCATCGATGTGTCTGGCAGTATAATCAACTTTGTCCGGACCTCCCCAGTCTAGGGTTAGGTCCGATATAAGTCTACTACGCTGACATATGATCTGAATGAGTTTCATAAAAAAGGTTTTAGTCGCAGCCGACAGGTTTGGGTCC
Source organism: Ceratobasidium papillatum (assembly GCA_037042815.1). NCBI lineage: Eukaryota > Fungi > Basidiomycota > Agaricomycetes > Cantharellales > Ceratobasidiaceae > Ceratobasidium > Ceratobasidium papillatum. The sequence goes on along the minus strand of JAYRCO010000148.1, from coordinate 21,512 downwards.
AGCTCCTCAGAAACACACATCTCAAGCTCAAGCTCAAGCGTAGTCAGACGAGCGACCAGGGGAGTAATGTCCCAGAGCATATAAACGTCGAACATGTATATATAATGAATACCTAGACGGCGCAGAGCCTGAAAAGACCTCGGAGGTAACTCTGTCTTTCCAAGATCTTGTTGGATAGGATGGCCGTATATTGGGCTCAGGTCAAGCGATGCCAATTTTGGGAGTGTGGCCAACGCACGTAGTCCTTCGACGGTCAAAGTGTTCGTTATTGTTGCAAAGGACGATAAATTGGAAAAGCTGGCTAAATGAACATGGAACGGCTCCTCCTGTAGTAGGGATAGGTGGGTGAATTGTCCATCAGGTTCTCCTGCTTTGTGATCCAACCCAGAAAAAATCTCGAGTGATTCAATTGCGGGCGATACCGCTTTGAGATGTGCAAGAATCACAGACATGGTGTAGTCTGAAATATCGTAGCCTCGCACAACGAAAGAGCTGTCTGTGGTTACAGAGCGCAGGGAGGACGATGCGAATGCGTAGATCCAGAGTAACTGGTTGTCGCACGTCCAGTAACTATCATAAAGACGGAGGGAGTGTAGGTTTGGAAGTAGTGGTACATTTCTTGTTGCTGTCAAGAGTGTGTACCAAGGCCTGACTGTACAGAAGTCATCGGTTTGACCAGTGGTTAACTCTCTCACATGCAGCGAGTATTCAAAGAATCGAGTAAAATCTGCCCCTGAGAATGGTGGAAGCTATGATTAGAATAAATTAGCGTTATGAGGAACATCATTCAACACTCTCAAATCCTCACCTCAACTATTTTGCGGTTGGGTTTCTCTCGTGGGACAACAACGATACCCGGGATAAGGGACAAGAGGCACAGTACATTAGGGACATTTCTCCAAACGCGAGGTACAACCTCATGGAATACAGGGCGAGAGGTGGTCATAAGCCGAGCACATTCAGATACAGGGAGATGTGAGAATATGTGCGCTAAGAGTTCAGGACTATCTATGACCGAGGGCGTTGACTGGTCAGGCATATTCAAAGATGTGGTGGTGGGGCTCAGATTGAGGCGCGAGTCCGCCATTCAAAACCGTTTTATGTAAAACCCGGTCACCATCACGGTAAGTGATCGATAGAAGGATGCTTTTCTGTTCCTCGATCAGGTGAGATTTCGATTCAATTGAAGCATACTAAAAACGTGGTGTCGATAACCAGTACTCGAACGTATTGAACCTCCGATTTATGAACACGTCTTAACATACATGCGGCGCTTTGTACATTTGCTCGTCGCTGTTGAGTTTATTGTATGCCGTATCCATTGTAGTGAGATGCATGCATGTATTCAAAGCTGCCGTCGTTAAAGGCACAGCCATCAACCTCGGTTTATTTACTAAGATAGTCACATTTTGACAGATTTTTCTCCGCTTTAGAACGGATAAAGTCGAAGTAGGAAGTTGTCACCGGGGAAAAACCGTGACAAAGCCGAAAGCGTCACTGCTCGCTGACTAATGATCCCGTGGTCCGTGCGCCGCCCTGTGATTGGCTGATCCGGGTCATACGAACCTGGCGACCACATCCCCCGTCACTCCTCGTTCGCCATCACGCCTCTCACATCGTCACAGACAAGAGTGACTGCATACATCCACACCCCCTATTTGCTCATTTGGTCTGGTCACTTGAGGTCTATCGTGCTTGCTTATTTTTTTTCTTGCCGTCGCTTGACCCCATTCCCACGTCACCATGGAGGCCTCGGCCGTTCCGCAGCCTGCGACGCCAGACGGCCATCCTCACCCGCCGCCACAGTATGATCCTAATGTCTCTTCTACGAGTAACACAGGGGGCCATCAGTCAAGTCCCGACCCAGACAGCTCGATGGACTGGCAGGACGTCTCATTCATGTCGAACGTGTCGAGCGAGGTCATTCCGGCCGACGAAGACGAAGCTGCGTACAAGAGACGCAAGGCGCGCGAGAGGCAGCGAAGAAAACGGGAACGAGATCGTGCGAATGGGATTGGGCGAAATGGGCAACCCGCAACTCCCCGTCGGTATCCCGGAATGGACGTAGCACCGTTTTCGGACGGGGGCAGCCCATGGGCAGATCCACCACCGGACCCGGCGATATTGGCTTCAATGACACCGGACGAAGCCCGAAAGGAGAAGATGCGACGGGCAGCGAGGGAGAGGCAGAGGAAGCATCGGGCGGTTGTACGAGCGCGCAAGGTCGAAGAGGATACAGGCGACCATGTTCAAGTCGGTCCGAGCACAAGCGCTAGTACGAGCACGCCTGTAACTGATGGCACACTCCCACCGCTTCCGCCTTCAAGCACAGCTGAGTCCGTAGACGAGGGACCTACCGAGGCGGATATCAGTCATCATGAGGACCCGCCAGTGGTATCCTATGACCAACAACAAACACCGTTTGTGTATTATCCCCCTCACGCAATGTGGGCCGGCAACCCGTTTGCGCCTAACCAGTTCTTCCATCCTCCTCATGGTGCACATCCTGGGGCATTTGTACAAAACGGACAGCTGATACCAGCGCCAGGTCATCTCGTCCCAATGATGCCTCCACAACAAGCGCCGCCGCAGACAATGAACCCGATGCAAATGCAGGTATCTCCGGCTCCTCCTTCGTCACCTCCACCTGCGAAGACCTCGGCGGCACCCCCTGCGCCCACGACGCCTGCGCCAGCACCAGCACCAACGCCGTCTCCCGCCCCAGTTACACCTGCCCCGGCCCCTCCCTCTGTCTCGGCCCCGGCGCCACCTCCAGCTCCGAGCCCGGTTCCGGCTCCGGCGCTAGTACATGCACCTGCTCCGGCTCCTCCAGCACCGGCTCCTACTCCATTGTCCCTCTCTATGCCACCCCCAGCGCCAGTTATGCCTCCCCCTCCTCCGAGCCATACCAACGGCCATGCATTTGCCACGATCTTATCACTCGCGCTCAACAGCTCACATTCGACCCTCCTACGCGCACACGCTATGCAACAGCTTCGTCTTAGTGGAGGGGATCTGGTCCAGTTGGAAGGTGTGATCGCGAGGGCGTTTGACGTATGGGATCGAGAGGTACGTCTTTTCGCTCTCTTTTTTATCTCGACTAAACGTTTTCTTTATTATGTACAGCGAAGCGAAGGGGATCTAGCTCAGGCTCAGGTTCAAGCCCAGGCGGGTCTACAATATCCCGGAACACTCGCGCCTATGTTCTCGCAACTGCAACCACCGGCCGCATCTCCTCCTCACCCGGCACCAGCGCCAGTGCCACAACATCAGCCTCCTCCAACTCCCCAACACCACCGTACCTCCACTCCCATGACACCTCAATCTCAACCTCGTCCGCGAGCCAGTACAAGTACAGGTACCACGTCTCGTCGTACACTTGGAATGGGACAACCGCCGCCTCCGCCTGCGGCTGGAGGTACGCTCAACGTCCCGCGCCCGATTGCTGGGAGGAGTGTGAGCGTTAGTGGGCCGAATATGGCGCAGACTCAGGCCTCGGCTGGGCAGAGGAGTGTTTCTCATCCTCAGCGCAATTCTCAGGCGATTGCGTTGCCGCGAAACGGTTCGGGGACGACGGCTGTTGCTGGTCAAAAGCGACCCGCACCGGGATCGCAGCCCTCGCCTCAATCTCAATCGTCTCAGCCCCAGTCACCAAGTCAACCTCAGAGTCAGACTCAAGCTCGGCCAGCACATCCGCTGCAACAGCAGCAGAGCATGCGGTCGCCTGTTCCACCCCCAGCCCAGACGCAAACACGTGTAAGGGCACCTACTCAATCTCGACCGGCTAGCAGTCAACCTCAGACGCCAGGCGGAGCATCGAGTGGGGATGGAAGGGGAAGCGTGAATAGCACTGGCTCGGGAGGCGTAGCTCCTGCTAACACGGTGTTGGGTCAACTTGCCTAGGCGTTTTGCATTCATTCCTATTCGAGACACCTCTGGACGAATATCACCCCAGTCTTCTGCAAGCATTTTTCATTGCACCATTGGATTACATTATATGAATCAACTAAAACGTGCTGTCGAGCTTTTTGTCATTCTTCTTTGGGAGTTGTTATCCGTTGATGTACGGGTTACCTTTGTCTGTTTCTGTATTTTCTGTATTATACACGTGTTCGACTGGTCGAATGTGAATGATTCTTGCGCTGTATCTGTTCGCAAATATAAATTTCGACAAATACGTGCTCCTTGATATTCATCTAGGAACGCTCAAGAGTAACGCGGTTATGTCGACCAGTGTGATGACAGGTATAATTGATTTGTAATATAATGTCACACATTATAGACCATCACGTGAAGCTGCTTATCATGGACAACCACGCCGCTCACCGAGATCAAAGCGTCGAAGAGATATCCCCAAGGCACAGCATGTTAGTTTTCTTCCGCCAGCTGGTACAACGGAATATCTTTATGGTATTTGGGCCCTTTAGTCGGCTGGTGAAAATCTCCAGGAAGCTCTGATTCGCTTATCTCACAAACACAAAGTGTCTTCTGTGTGCCTTTCATTTACCACCAGCTTGGGCTAAGAACGCTACTTTTCAGGTACTCTTGTCGCGGGCGATGCTTTCCACTCCTATATCTGGCTTCACCCTGCTGGCCGTACTGTAACTGGAGACGTTGGTCAGCCTGGTCTCGGCGATTACTTACGCCATACGGTGCTGTGTCGCAAGACTTCTTTAGGCATCCTATCTCGATTCAGTTGGAACTGCGCAGTTGTGTATGCTTTACGCAGCGCATGCTATCGAGAATGCCATGGGTGACCTCTGGACCTACTTGTTGTGTGTGTCGAGTTGTACGGAGAGTACATGCGCCGAAGATCGCAGTCCAAGTCAAGGCATAAGGGGGCTCACAGAACTACAAGATAGTAAGTTCCGATTGGTAAATCCAGATTATGTACGCGGTAGAAGTGTGAACATTTGACTTGTATAGGCTGAGACATATTATTGGGACAGCCATCATATTCCCCATATACCTTATGCCGGATTCGCATACAGAATAGAACATCCGTAAGACTTCTAGAGATGGGCGGCCGCAGTCTTGTAAGCTCGCGTAACTTTCATCCCCACATGAGTCACAAAAGACAGTGCTGTTGCGACCTATATATATTCGGCGGTTGGTTCGATGTAGGCCAACATTCACAGCAACATGGCGATTGAATTCTCTAGCAGTCTTAGCGAGGAGCATGTCCCTTCAAAGTTAGTAGCAGTCTGCGATCAATGAAAGGCTGTGAGCTGATAGTTTACCAACAGAAAGACTATGGCGCAACTGGTTAGTAAATAAACGCTTGGCGATGTGTTTAATCGCTCACAAAATCTATTGTTTTTCGCTTTCGTTCATCTTCGACATACAGTGTCGCTACGTCGAGCATCAACAGGCGAAGATAACGTCGCAGACTCACTCTCCAAGCAATTCGTTTGACAAACCCGCCTGGGACGACGGTGATCTCACTAATGCTGAAAACGACAGGATTTTGGCTTTCCTCTTGATAGAGCAGGAGTGCAGGAATTTATCCTTTGACGAGGCCTCGTTCATGCTATGCCAGCTACTCTCACTTTCGGCTCCAGGCGAACTAGACCTCCATCAATTGATCTTCGATTGCTACCAGGAGCTCGATATGCGTACATACCATAATCCCGCCTACTGTCAAATAGTGGATTCCGAGATATCCATGATTATTGAGTTGTTTCTGTATACTCCCATAGGCGACCCAAATCGACCAGCTTTACTACGAATACTCGCGTCTCTACTTGAACGGCGGTTTCAGGATACGGATAATCCTTCAAATCTCAACATGGCAATCAGCTGCTACTACCAGTCAATCCTGCTTTCCGCACTGAACGATACGTGTGACCATATCTTAGGAAGTGATATCCTCAGTCTAGGTAACTTATGCTACAGCCGATTCCAGCATACACACAAGCTGCCGGACATCAGCCAAGCCATCACATGCTACAGCTACCTAGTCAATAACATTCTAAAAAACTCTCCTAGTCTATGCAGCTTACTAAACGTTCTTGGTGGATTATTTTATACTCGATACGAACGCACGGGGGACCTAGCGGACATAAACCAAACCATTCTTACTCAAGATGCAGCCATTTCTTGTTTTCCGGAGGATCATCACGATAAACCAGAGTGCCTGAGTAACCTGGGGCTCTCTCACATGCGAAGATTCGAGGCTCTCAATAAGCTCACCGACATTGACACCTCGATTCAGTATAGCATGCAAGCATTATCCATAACCCCTCACGATCACCCTGACCGTTCCGGGCGATTGTGCAACCTCGGGAACTCGTATGATTGTCGCTATGAACGGCTTGGGGATCTTAAAGATCTCGAGCTGGCCATATTATACCATCAAGAGGCGGTCACTTCCAGCGCACACGATGCCGAAATTCATGCCTTGTGTCTCGATAGCTTGGGTAGCTCATTGGCCCGACAGTTTGAAATCAAAGGACAGCTCGCAGACATCGATCAAATCCTCTCGTGCCACCTCACCTCCGTGCACCTAACAGCAGAAGGGGATCTGTCACGCGCCGAGCGTCTTAATAACCTGGGTAACGCCTATGGCAGGCGCTTCGGGCACCAAGGCCAGCTTTCTGACCTTGACTTGGCGATTCAGTACATACAAGAGGCTGTCAGACTCACGAGCCAGGACCATCCCCATTACGTCGAATGGCTGGAAAATCTGGGGGTTGCGTTCAATAATCGATTCGAACACCTCGATACTCATGAAGATCTACGCTATGCTATCCAGTATCTTGAACGGGCCACGTCGCTTACCCTTGAAGGTGATTCCAGACTACCTGGGCGCCTCGGGCGCCTCTGCATGGCTGTTATGTCTCGTCTCGATTGTCTCGGACTGCGAAAAGATCTTGAGTGGCTGGTTATTCTGTCTAGATCGGCTGCTCTTTCGTTCAATGGAGACACTTCAACTCTATTTCAAGCTTCGTATATGTGGGCAATGATGTCCGAACGACTCAATGGTTTGCCTTGTCTCGATGCATGCAAACGCCTCATGTCCCTCGTGCCTAGGATCGTTTGGATTGGATCTAATATGTCCAAGCAGTTCGCCGATGTTCCTCAGGTGTCGAATGTTGTCATGAGGGCGGTAAACGCAGCCATGGCACTAGGTCAATACAATTTAGCTTTAGAATGGCTTGAACAGGGTCGCTCTATTGTCTGGAATCAAGTTGGACAATTACGAACACCTATAGAGGATCTGTACCAGGCTAGCCCTACGCTTGCAGACGAATTAAATCGTGTAGCACGGGACCTTGACCAAGCGCATCAATCAAGACCTGGGAAAGTTAGCGCAGATCCGCAATACCTACGATCACAAGAGGAAGCTGTGCGAATGCATCATAATTTGGCCAAACGCTGGGAGGAGTTGTTGGCTCAAGCTCGCAAAGTACCCGGGTTCCATGGCTTTTTGAAGCCAAAAACACTATCAGAACTAGCAAGCGCTGCTCGGGATCGTGCTGTGGTAATCATAGTCGTTGAGGATCAATACTGTAGTGCGCTTGCGCTACTACCAGGGTCCCAAGACCTTGTTCACATTCCTCTCCTTACTTTCTCATATAACAAGGCCGCTCAAGCTCGAGCCCGTCTTGCTGATTCTCTCAAGAAAGTGAACGCACGAGAACGCGGAGTCCGAGCTGACAAATCTGGAAGAGGGGATGGATTTGAATCGGTCTTATCTATGCTCTGGCTTGACGTAGCAAAGCCTATACTTGACCGTTTGGGGTATATAGTACGTATTGTTGAATTCTTAGGTTACAAACCAGCTTATTCATGAGTTGTAGAATCCTAATATTGCACAAGGGCTTCCGCGTGTCACATGGTGCACAACTGGTCCTCTCGCGTTCCTTCCGCTACATGCTGCTGGGCTTTATAACGTGCCGCAATCACGCGTCTTCGATTTTGTCGTATCGTCTTACACTCCTACTATCGGCGCGCTGGTCGAGAATCTTAGTTGTCCAAGTGAATTTCACGGACTGCTCACGGTTGGTCAATCCATAACACCAGGTTTTGCACCTCTCAATAAAACTACCGAGGAGTTGGATCGAGTCGCGGCGCATACCACTGGGCTGAAGTTCACTCGCCTTGACGAGGGGCTCGCAACTACATCTGCCGTTTCTGATGCCATGAAGAGCCACAGCTGGGTCCACTTCGCCTGCCACGGCTCACAGAACAAACTAGATCCTACAGCCAGCGCCTTCCATCTAATCGATGGCCCACTGGATCTTGCAACCATCATACAGAGGCCCTTACCACACGCCGGTTTTGCCTTCCTGTCCGCATGCCAGACAGCGACTGGAAGCGAAGAGATACCGGAAGAGTCCGCACATCTTGCTGCAGGTATGGTCATGGCAGGATACCGGAGCGTAATTGGGACGATGTGGTCAATACGAGATGTGGATGCACCGGTAGTGGCAGATAGGGTATATGCGGAGCTGTTGAAAGATGGGGTACCGGATAGCAGTCGAGCGGCTGTAGCGCTGCACGTGGCTACGAAGGAGCTCCGAGAGACAGTGGGAGAGAAACTGTTTTCTGCATGGGTACCTTACATACATATTGGAATTTGAGTGTACCTTTCTGACATTGGAGATACTCGGATCCTCATATCAGAAAAAATGTGGATCCTTTGCAAGGCTTTGACGTTTGTTAGAAGATAATCTCTCAAGTGGTGGGATTTATTTGATGGTGTAACCAGCAAAACACAACTTTTAATTGAAATGTCTTGTCACGCGGTTGACTGTCACGAGTAATTCATTTCAAATAACCCCCATGAATCCATAAAATTCCAAGCCTTGGAGAGCATCCGTATGGCATAATGAACCTATCGCTTTCTGGAAGACTCATACGAGCTGAGGCTCTTGATTTCTGGTGTCTAGCGCCTAGTGTCTTATCTGGGCTCTTTAGTCGAATTTGGTTCTTCCTCTCTCCCGGGCGTGATACACCGTAGCTTGCTGGAGCCTTCCGTTTACCGTCGTATCGGGTTCGATATGTACCTCAGGACCCCTTGGCGTGGGCGAAAATTTTCACCCACACTCGGTCTCTTTTGACCGATTGCTATCTTTCCATTGCGCGCTACGTGGCCTGGATTTGGTGGCTGCAACGTGTATTACTGCCGCTCTGCACCTATGCACTTAGATAAATCATGTGATTCGGCCGACAACAGTGCAAACCGAACAACCTGCAGCAGCCCGTAGCCAACTCGCTGCCCCGTCTCACAGCTCAGCCGCACGGAAGGCACATGCGCCGAGCGTCTCACTAAGAATCCAGCGCACAGAAAATCGCAGACAACGGGCACCAATTTGGTGAACCCGTGCGAACAGCGCTTTATTATTACAGGATTCCCACGTTTTGACTTTTGCGGGCTGAGATATTTTATTGTACCTTCTTTTCGGTGCTTCTACATACCATGGAACATTCACAAGGTTCTGGAAGATAAATAGCGCCGGTAAACGTAATCTCGCGTACCTTTTGTCTCGATGCATTACTAGTGGATGGCGCAGCTCTTGCGCTCCATATATATTCAACTGTTGGTCGCCAGTAGTAGAAGATCCACAAATGGCCACCAAGGGTTTGAGTAACCCCGCCGAGCAGCATGTATCTTCAGAGTACGTACCGGTTTGAGACTGGCGAAGGCCCATATCCTGACGAAATCGCTTGCCTATAGAGTGGATTTAGCGCAGCTGGTAGGCGCAACCAACCGAGCTTCGTGCCTAGTTGCTGACAATATTTATTTCCCCTGGCTCTTTTCGAACTCTATGCCGTGTTCTCTTTGTCATGCAGCAGAATCATTCAGGGACGACGCCAGCTGGCCATCTGTGCGATTCGTCCGATAAGCCTGCTTTGAGTAGCTGCCGTTTCGTCTGCTTTGAGGACGATAGAATCATGTCTATGCTACTGATAGAGCGGGAATGTAGAAATCTGATATTTGACGAAGCCACACTTATGTTGGCTAAGCGACTGTCTCTCGTGGATCCAGACGACGTGGAGCTTCAACAGTTTATATTCGACTGCTATCAGGAGCTTGATATGCGTACATACCACAATCCTAACTGCCATGATGCCATATATCTCGAAATATCTACAACCGCCGAACTGCTTTCTTATGCCCCCATAGGTGACCCAAATAGACCAGGCTTGTTGCGAATGCTTACCTCTGTGCTTGAGCAACGGTTCGAAATGATGGGCACTCCATCAAAACTTAACATGGCGATCAGCTGCTACTACCAGTTAATTCTACTTTCGACGCTTGGAGACACACACGTCTCGACCGTAGCCAATGATATGTCCAGCCTAGGCGGCTTGTGCTACAGTCGGTTTCAACATACAGGAAATCTATGGGACATCAGCCAGGCCATTACTTGTTATAGGTATCTAGTCAACCACATCTCGACTCACACTCTAAGCCTATGTAGACTGCTGAACGGCCTAGGAGGGCTTCTGTATACTCGGCACGAGTTTACCGGAGAGCTGGCAGATATAGATCAAGCCATTCTTGCTCAAACCGCAGCCGTTTCTCATTTTCAGGATAGGGATGTTGAAGAACCTGAGTGTCTTAGTAACCTAGGGCTCTCATATATGCGGAGGTTCGAAGCCCTTAACCAGCTCTCCGACATTGATGCCTCGATTCAGTATGTTGTGCGAGCACTATCCATGACTCCCGACAATCATCCTGACCGCTCCGGACGACTCTGCAATCTCGGAAACTCCTACTGTTGCCGTTACGAAAGATTTGGAGATCATGAGGATCTCAAGCTCGCAATATTTTACCATCGAGACGCAGTCACGTATAGTGCACAAGATGAAGGAGTTCATGCCTTATGCCTAGATGGTCTGGGTACTTCGCTGCTTCGACAGTCTGAGATCCAAGGGCAGGTCACAAATATTGATCAAATCGTTTCATGCCACCTTACAGCTGTGCACCTAACGTCGGAAGGGCATCCACTACGATCCGAGCGTCTCAACAACCTGGGAAATGCTTACGCAAGACGCTTCGTGTGCTTGGGCCAGATTTCTGACCTCGACATGGCAATCCAATACCAACGAGAGGCAGTCATTCTTACCAGCGAAGATCACCCTAACTATCTCGAATGGCTTGAAAATCTGGGGCTTTCATCAAACGTTCGATTTGAACAACTCAGAAAACCAGAAGATCTGAGTTACGCTATTCAATGCCTAGAACAAGCTACATATTTAACTTCTGTGAATGACTCTAGGAGGCCAGGGCGGCTTGCACGCCTTGGTACTTCAATTATGCTGCGCTTTCGCCTTTTTGGGCGGCGAGAGGATCTGAATCAGCTAGTGTTTCTGTTCAAATCTGCTGCTCTTTCGTCCAATGGTGACACATCGACTCTGTTTCGCGCTTCGCACCTGTGGGCAATGACATCTAAGTGGCTCAACGGTTTGCCTTGTCTCGAGGCATACAGACGAATAATATCGCTCGTGCCCAAGGTTGTTTGGATAGGAGCCAATATGTCTCAACAGTACACGGACATCCCTAAGGTATCAAACGTCGTTATAGAAGCCGTAGATGCAGCAATGACATTAGGAGACTACGGACTAGCTCTGGAATGGTTCGAACAGGGTCGCTCTATTGTATGGAACCAGATGGGACAACTACGAACGCCCATGGATGATCTGTGTCAGGTCAATCCTATGCTCGTAGATGAGTTAAATCAAGTGGCACGGAGGCTGGATCAGGCACATGCATCGAAGCCTGGAAGATTCAGCGTAGAACCACAGAACTTGCGACTCCAGGAAGACACCGTTCAGACGCACCATTGGCTAGCCCAGCGCTGGGAAAGCCTGTTATCCCAAGCTCGAGAGATTCCCGGATTCCAGGGGTTTCTGAAACCTAAACCATTAGTGGAGCTAGTACGAGCTGCTAAAGATCGCACTATAGTAGTGATAGTCGTCGAAAAGCAGTATTGTAGCGCTCTCGCACTATTGCCACGTTCTCAAGACCTTATCCACGTTTCGCTCCCGGACTTCTCATATGATACAGCTGCTCAAGCCCGAGCCGATCTAGTCGACTCTCTTCGTAATGCAGGTATACAAATGCGAGGGGTACGAGCTGACAGACGCAGGACGGAGGACAAATTCGAATCCGTCCTATCTATGCTCTGGCTATGTGTGGTTAGGCCCATACTTGATCGCTTGGGATACATAGTAAGTACAAGTAAAATTTCGATGTGCAAGCTGACTCGCCTTGCTTGAGCGTAGAGACCTAGTTCTAAAGATGAGTTTCCACACGTCACATGGTGCGCAACTGGGCCCCTCGCCTTCCTTCCGTTACATGCTGCTGGTCTCTATCACGTCCCACAATCACGTGCATTCGACTTTGTCGTGTCGTCTTATACGCCAAACATCAGCTCCTTGACGGAGAATCTCAGTGATTCGAACAATTTTCAGGGACTTCTCGCGGTTGGTCAGGCTACGGCACCAGGTCTCCCCCCTCTGAAGGCAACCGCCGAAGAGTTAGATCGAATTGCAGGGCATACCACTAAGCTGAAGTTCACTCGCCTTGACGAAGAGCTTGCGGATAGCGCCACTGTACTAGAGGCAATGAAACACCACAGCTGGGTCCACCTCGCCTGCCACGGTTCACAGAACAAGTCAGATCCCACAGCCAGCGCTTTTCACCTCCGCGATGGCCCACTCGATCTCGCCACCATATTTCAGAAAAAATTGCCCCATGCTAGCTTCGCCTTCCTATCTGCATGTCAGACGGCGACCGGCGATGAGAAGATCCCAGAAGAGTGTGTACACCTTGCTGCAGGTATGGTCATGGCGGGATACCGGAGCGTAATTGGGACGATGTGGTCAATACGAGATGTGGATGCACCGGTAGTGGCAGATAGGGTATATGCGGAGCTGTTGAAAGATGGGCTACCAGACAGCAGTCGAGCGGCTGTGGCTCTGCATATGGCAATGAATGAGCTACGCGAAAAAGTTGGAGACAAATTGTTTTCTGCATGGGTCCCTTGGATACATATCGGGGCTTGATCTTGTATCTGTTATATAACTGACATAAACGGGTCCTCTATTATACAAAATGTGCACAAGGGATAGACAAAAACATAGACACTAGGGCTATGGCTCGTGGCAAATTCATGACACCACACGCATAGCCAAGCTGTACTGTTACATAATGCGAAGGCCGCGAGTACCATAACTACTTCTTGCCTGTTTCCACGCTCATTCTGACACTGGCAGTTTTCAGGTCGTGATCACTGTGTCTCTACAAGTCTATCAATTGTCGCTTCGACGAGCTGTGCTGGCCAGCAGCTCTTCACTTCTCCTCGGTAAATTTTAGGGCTTATAAGCCAGGTTTATCAAAATAAGTTACCGCTAAAGTGAGATTCTCCCACGATTCATATGGAGAATCCGCTCCCGTCGGCCATTTATAACGCCATATGGGTACGTTCGAAGCACTCGGATCCTAATGAAATCCCCTTCTACAAGCGTTGGGGAAAGGCAAATAAACTAGCTGCAGCATCACTTGTCTCGTCTTGCGAGGTGCTTGATAGAGCAAAGATATGTATGAGAGGCCGTATCGGACAAAAACATTCAGCTTGTTCATACGTGAGTGAACCAAGTGAATTTCAGTGATTTCGAGTGAATCCTTGGGATTCACGTGAGATCACGTGAATTCACGAGAATCTCAACAAGGATACAAGTGATGCTGAATTCACTGGAATCCACTGTAGCAAAAGCGAATGAGTATAATGAAAGGAAATGAAAACATGCGCATATACTCAGTATACGATAGGGTGAGGTCTATTTACACTCTCTGGGGTCTCTGCATGAGCTTCCTTATTAGCTTTGAGGTAGAACTCACTGCCCTGAGGGAACGCGCGGAGCTAAGATCCGGGCTACTTAATAGATCTTGTAACTTCACATCGAATATACCATCATGCCAAGAATCGCGCGATTACAGTCATAATACAGGGAGATACATGCCGCGCGCTGGAGGAAGTACAATCACACTCTCAATGGTGCACGCTCAGTTTGTAGCGAATGGATGTAAACACTCTGTCCAAAGAATTTTCAATTGGTGCTACCCAAACTTTAGCATCGCTGAGGAATCAGTCTGGCTACTGTGGGATTAAACAAGTGGGGTAACTTGGGACTGGGTGACCATCGGTGGGATTAGTTTGGAAAACACACAATCAACAGGTGTATGCACGTAGAGAAGGTGAAATAGGACCTTTAGTTTCTGTCTTATTTGCTCCCTGTGCCTCATCTCTTGCGCTTGAAGTGTTGATAAAATTCCAGATTGCTTTATCTGATGACAGCATTAGTCTGTCATATTCAGTTTTGCCTCTCCTCACTACAAGTGTCTCTTGTCTTCTCCTGTTCTGTATGCCACAGGCCACCCTCCTGTACCTTCTTAGCCTGTTGAACCTTGGGTCTCAGCCCTGAAACAGAGCTAACTATACTCGCTTAAAAAGGAAAAAAAAAACTCAGCAGTAAAACCTAACATTTAGTACCAACCTATGTATTCCGGCCTTTCCCTGCACTCATGAACCATGTGGAAGTACTCAAATTGATATTGTTCGCTATCCCTCAGCGCAAGACATATATCTCCCGGCATCATGACTGTAATCGCGCGATTCTTGGCATGATGGTATATTCGATGTGAAGTTACAAGATCTATTAAGTAGCCCGGATCTTAGCTCCGCGCGTTCCCTCAGGGCAGTGAGTTCTACCTCAAAGCTAATAAGGAAGCTCATGCAGAGACCCCAGAGAGTGTAAATAGACCTCACCCTATCGTATACTGAGTATATGCGCATGTTTTCATTTCCTTTCATTATACTCATTCGCTTTTGCTACAGTGGATTCCAGTGAATTCAGCATCACTTGTATCCTTGTTGAGATTCTCGTGAATTCACGTGATCTCACGTGAATCCCAAGGATTCACTCGAAATCACTGAAATTCACTCTCATCTTGCAAACTTGAACCTAATCCCACTGGTAATCATACATATTCAATGGTTTTGTCCGATCCGGGAGCTCATAATCAGGTTCAGCTGAGGCGCTCACAAGAACAACAGTCCACCACTCGCTTCACGACCATCGAGCACCGTAGCACCATCAACGCGCCATTTTTTCATGAGTATCTGCTCATCCCACTAGCTGACGGCTCGTTTTATCGGATTGAAGGAACAGGCGTCGGGTCCGATGTCGGAGCAATCCAGATTGGCGGCTGTACAGCATGTGATTTGGTTGAGTGGTTCTCGGGTGAACAGTACGAGGCGTTTACTCGAGACAAGCCATCTAGACTTCTTGCCGAGGTCCAATTTCCACAAGAGTTTGATATATTAGACGTTCTCGCAATATGTTTTGCCATACAACAGAACCAATGGGCTAGGCGCTACACCCTTCAGTGCTACAACTGCTACTTCTTGTGTTGCGCCGTCGTATCTATCTTGGCTAGACGTGTGGCTGGCTGGGAGAGTGCTATTTCACCTGCTCGCTGGAACTTAATGATCGACCGGGTGTTTGGAAGTATAGCAGAGATTTCGTCCAATCCGCTCAGAACGGAGGCTGAGAACTGCTTTGCCTTGCATGTTTGCGCCTTGCTAGATCCCGAGAGTCCTCAGCCTGCCAAACTCGTTCTCAAATTATTACATGAATGTGTATGCGCATTTCGGCACTTAGCCACGAGCCACACCGCTTACATAACCCTCAAGAACCTTTAACTTTCAACTTGACTTTCAATCATACTGGCGTTGGTCTGCTCTTCGCGTCAACTTCCTATGCTGCGTCAATTTAAAAATACTTTCATTAACCAAAAATCCAGTTAAGAAAGAAACGAAAACAATTACAACGATCAAAAGAACCAAGACCCAATGAAATAAATACACCCCCGCACGCTCAACTACGAATCTTCCACCCATCGCCCTTTCGTTTCTTCCCACCCAACCCTCCAAATCCTTCTCGGACCATCAACCACAACCCAGTCGTGCTGACAACATCTTTAATCTCCTCGGCAGTCATGACCATCTCGCCCCGTCCAACACCTTGTCTTCCTTCTCCAGCTCCAAACCCAAATGCGTCTCCTGGCGCACGAGGAACAAGTTCCATCCGGCTCACAGAGACGTCTGGTAGAGGAAACGGCATCTTGAACTGTCCGATGACTTTCGGATGGTGTGGTGCCGGAACGAGATGTGCCAAACGTAGTTTCAACCCAGTAGGAAGAGACGGATCGGCCGTGGGCGTAACAGCCTCGTCGGGCGAAGCAGACGGAGGAGGTGGCAAATCAAGCGGAAGAACTCGAAGTGTACAACTCCAAGGCGTCTCGGAATCTTCAGGATCGCTATCCTCATCTTCATCCTCTCCATCCCGCTCTCGACTAGACCCCGAATCGTTTCGGCCTACAGTACCCCGCTTGACAGGCGACGCACCCCGAACAGGGCGTTTAGCAGGGGACGATCCCCGCCTCGACCTCGGTTTACTATCAATCGACCGACGAGGTCCAGGTGAGACTGATCGTTCAGACGCAATGACACTCGGCGCGCGTCCGGAGATAGGTCCAGGGACCGAAAGACTCTCGCTCGTGACCGTCGAAAAATCGATCGCGCCTGCTCCGCCAAGCGAAGCTACGCTCATCGGTCGATCCATAACGCTCACTGGTCGACTTCCTCCACTACCCTGCCCTCGGATTCTCCGGCCCGTCCCAACAGTCTTCGAAGGATCATCTCCGGCGCGACGACGTTTCCGACCCCGGACCCACTCGAACCGCACTTCAACCCCCGCACGACTCATATCAAGTCCTGCGGTTGATGAACCAACTGCGCCAGCCAGTCCGGAGAACATTCCTCCTCCTTTGGTCCATCGACGGAGGACCCAGACGTAGGCGGTCGCTCGACCGGTAGGTGGGTAGATATCCGACCTTAGCGTAGCTTGTGTACCTAGGACGGGCGCTTGGAGGTACGTGTTGTTTCCCGAAGGAGGAGCGAGGACGGTTGGTGTGGTTGGCGTAGCAGGCGTAGAAGGAGGAAGATTCGAGTAAACCGAAGAGGGACGGTCTCGGCCAAATGATGTTCGCCCGGACGGAGTCGGAGGACTCAACATCGTCGTAGGCGGAGACGAATTAGGCGTCTGTTCCTTCTTCTTGAACAACTTTCCAAACAACTTTTTCGTCCCGCTCTCCTTGGGAGTAACCGGCACACTTTCTTCCGGGACATACGCAGACCCCTCGCGCGAATGCATAGGCGAAACCTGCTTCGAATGCATAGGCGACAACCGTTCAGGTGGAGAATATCCCGTCGAATGATCATCTGTCCCATGTCCGGCGTCCGAGACACCATCGTCAGCGGGTCCGTATCCGCCTGCTCCACCAAGAGGAACGTTTCCCCATACTTCGACAGGTTCGAGGACACCTAGGCCCACGATGTCGATTCCTCGTTTTCGGAAGCGGGAGACTGTTGCGTCTGTGCCTGTTGGGTAAATGGTGTTAGTTTTTTAGTTGACGTGGGTGGGATGATATGGTATGGAGTGGGAAGGAAATAGGATGATCATCGAAATAAGATATTAGACATGGGGTGAGAAAGGAGGATTGAAATGATCTCCATCGAATCAAAATCACATGTAATGATGGATGAGCCGAGATGGATAGGGGTAGGATGAGGGGGTGACGACATCGTGGGAAGTTTTTTTTATAGAATCAGCGCGCGCGACGCGGTAGAGTCGGCGGCCGAGACATATTGCATGACGGGAGTCTAGACTTGCCTGCATCCTGAACGGTATTTTGTAGAACATTATGTGCGGAGAGGTTGTACAACGGTATAATGCGTCTAGATGAGCCGGTCGATGTACCGGTCGAAGCCATTGTGCTGAAGGATTGGACTGAAGCTGATGATCCTATAGAAGAATAAAACTGGGACAAGTCGGATCTGTTCATAGTCAAGTGAGACGAGACGGGTTAGCTCTTGATCCTAGTCCAGACGATGGGCATACCGATTCGTTCTGACTCGGGTCAACTCGTTGTCTTCAGACGGAGACTCGGCCGTGGTCCCCATCACCTCCTTTCGGCTTTGAAGTCCTGCGCTGACGGGAGGAACGTTTGGGACGCCACCTGCTGCGCTGTATCCACCGCCTGCGGAGGATGAGGAGCCTGTGGTGGATGTTGAAGCCGAACGAGCTTGGTGTTGAGGTTCAGCTTTTGGTGGGATGAGTTGCAGTTGGAGGTTGAGCGGGTGATTCGAGACCGACGGAGGTGGTCTGACAACCACGAATGTCTAGCCATTCAACATGAGCTCCTAGAACCATCACATATAACATAAAGAGACGTACCTCATTCAAAGGCTTCTTCTTCCGTTCCCTCTCTCGTACATCCTGCTCCACATCCGTATCAGCCGCAGGAGTCGTCGCGCCCGAATCAGGTTCCGCCGGTACAGCTCCGCTCGTCGTTGTCCGTGCACCATCAAACCTGCGTTTGACGGCCATCAACCGATCAAACGGGTTGATGCTCGATGTATTGGTGGGCGTTGCGTCTTTGTCTGTCCCAGGACCTGAGAGCGCCAGGTTCGGCAGCATGTTCGTTAGTTGGGAGAACATGGTCGTGGTTGGTTGGTTGTTGGGGGGTGAGAACGGGAAACAAGGTGATGTTTGGCGCTAATATACCCCGCTTTGCTCGGCGCCGCGCGCGGATCGACAGAAGTATGAAACTCTCCGGGAGCTGGTTACCCGGGTAATAAAGCAAAAGAAACAGGCCGAACGAAAATCGGGTTGTCGTGGGGAGATGATCCCAGCGGACAATCTGCTCTTATACGAAAACCTCTGAGAGTCTGATTATGTAACACTGACGCACGGGTCTGATGCTCCAATCTCTTCGATGACGCGGTCAGAGTCTAAATACAATCCGATATATCTTAAATGCGGTCATGATTCCAGCTCATAATTGCATGGTTGAATTCTTCCGTCGGTGCCGTCATACCCGTACCGTGTGCGTCGAGTTGTACGACGTTCGGGGTCGGGGTCGGGGTCGGGCATCGGTAACATGTTTCGACCGGCTCCGAATCCCGTATCGCCTGACACTTTTTTCGTTGGGTTCGTCTCTGCGTGGACGGACCGCAGGGCAGGCGCAGCTAAACCAGTGCCAAGAAGTTTTCATTCGACAACATACTTGGACTGTTGAAACTTTACGCTTGGCATCTGTATGCTAATCCTGTGCATCAAGAACTGCGTAAAAATGGAATTTCATTGGTTTATAGATCAGAGATCGTGGATTGGACAGTGCTCAAGCTTCGAAAGACTCTCGAATACTGCGCTCATTAGTTAATCCACATAGACCGGGTAGCATGCCATATATAGCATAAAACCCATCGTGTATATGCGCCTCTACAACTAGAAAGCATATTGACGCCCGGGAATGGACATCTGCCCCTAACGTAAATCACAGGTCGAACCTCGGACGCAGCTCTGCGCAGCCCGAACCATCACAATCGATCACAGACACGTTGAAAACGTCCAGGTGCCTTGTCCGCTCTGGCCGAAATGCACTGCATCCGAATGGGCCGCAGTGATCAACTTCGAACAGGGGTTCGACTTGGCACGGAGATTGTGCTCTTAGCAACGGTCGAAATGTTCTCGTGTTATAATATGATCCGTCGTTAACAAGTACCCCCGAGTCGCGTCTTCCGTATTGGGCTTCTGATATGATTTGGAGACCGTATCAAAGAACAGACAAAATACATGCGTTCGATCATTACCCAAAAAAATGCGTAAAGGAATAAACGCCGGGGTGCATATAAGATAGGGACGAAACCAGTACGACCAAATAGAACGCGCAGCACTAGCCCGTGGTCGTCCAACATGACAGAGAAGATTAGGAGCGAATTAAATGGCAGAGCTCCTCGTTGGAAATTGAATGTTGCCGCGTTGGACCTGGAAACGAGAGACGTTTTATTATTGGTAGACGGCGGGAGCAGACGATGGGATAGCTATATAATTCCTCAAGGAAAACCTGAAGCTGAATTGATTACAGCAATAATCCTCTATAATCGTATTCGTGCTCTCACACATCTCAACGCGGAGTTTCGGGGATACGTTATGCAGAGAGCACGTGACTATTCTTCACACTGTGTGTCTTCAATCACATCGTATATAAGAATAGAGGCGCAATTTCTTCCGTCCTGAGCTTTCTCTTGCCATAATTAAGTATTTATCTACTCATGGCTTGTATTGGACTGTTTCTAATCATCGTTACTATGGCTGTCTCTCTTCCTGTTTGTTCGGTCTGAAGCGCCATGCGCATGAGGGTGATTGAAACGCCGGTGTTTGCGCAGTGAAAGGTACAGTTCACATAGATGAGCAAGTAGTAAATGCCACAGCTGCTGACGTGGGGATCTGACCGAAATAGCCCCACATGCGAGCTCGGTTACATAAGCCTAGTGGCTCGTGGCTATAAGCCGACAAAACCCGAACTTTTCAGGAACCACGAAATCGCTCCTTTTAGCTAACGTTTTTCGCTCTATATATTTTTCGCTCCAAACAGACAAGCTCAGAGAAAGTGGAAACTTCATTTGTTGATAGTGGGGTACATGAATACGGAGTGATTGCATCACAGAAATATACAAATAACGCAAGTATATAAACACCGCATAAAGGACAAAACGAGTAAGCCAGGCACAGGAAGGCGTGGTAGTTGACCGACACCACGCCCCAGCAGCATCGAGATGGGTATTCTATGAGACTTTCTTCAGATTTGCTAGAACAACACGTTGTCTTCTCGAGCGCATGTGGTACGTCATGTTGGTCATTCGATCAACAGCTGTGTCGTTTTGAGCGCTGGATGCTACTGCTGCGACCATCACTATCCTGTTTTGGGCCCTCGGATCGATCGCATGAGTAATCCACGCGCAGAGGATGCAATTCACCTCCTCGGCAAAGAGTGTTTCATCACCGTTCGGTGCCAGGTCGATCCTACCTGTCAGCAGATCGCCATGCGTGCCTAGGAAATGCACTGCTTCAGCGCCGTGCGCTGTTCGTACCATACTGCTCTCGATCAGCTGACTGGATTATCGTTTCTTGCTTGGCGGTCGTGTTTCTTATAAAATGGTCTGCAGGACTGCTCGTAACTGCAGCCAATTGTTCTCAGCCTTGAACCTAATGAGCTTCACCTGCGACGCTGACGCCTGGATCAGGCAGAACCAACCAGGGCAAAGGCCCGTATGCCATACCTGCCTAACTACCGGCCAGTCTATCGCACTTGCCGTAAGTTCATATGCCTCGTTTAAAAGTTAATTCGATTCAATTCATCGTGGTCATAGTTTTCTGCGTTTGCTGGTACAACCAGTATATTCGCAGTGCTGGCCCTTTTTGGGGTCGTGGCAGTACGTACTTTGGATTAAGGGAAATTGAAAAGTATTTATGCGCATATAGGTCCGGTTCTATCATGCCAGTCCCATCCGCCGTAGGGGTTTGCTTTCATACATTGACGTATTCATGGTACGTATTCTGGTTCTTCGTATGTCAATTTCTGAGGGGGC
>JAYRCO010000147.1:6126-45093 GCA_037042815.1 Ceratobasidium papillatum | reverse complement strand
CTCAAAACCCGGGAAGAGCAAAGCGGATCTGCCTTTGCTGCGGTGGATTGCTATCGCCCCGATCAATAGCTCGACATCGCGCTCGTTTTCTTGCTGGACTCAACGGCCACCTTCTCAACAACCTCCCAGCGCTGGACGACAATGGTGATGGCAACGACGACGACAATGGTGCTGGTAACGGCGTTGGCGTTGGCGACGGGGATGCCGATATGGGCTTGGGCGATGGCATGATGGATTTGGACGACGGCGGAATGCCTTTAGGTGATGGCGCGATGGATGTAGGTGACGACAATTTTGCAGGTAAGTATCTGCACTTTGTCTGTGCCAGATACGTGCTCACATAGAACTTGTAGCCGTTGGTCTAGACGATAACGGCATGGAGGATGAGGGCGCTGCAGATGGTCCTGCTCCCGAAGGTACGTATTCCCCTCTCCACAGATATTGGATACGAGGCTCACTTATTAATTGTCCGTAGCTGCCGACGACCCATTTGCCGACATGACTCTCGACCATGATGATGAGCCAGCCGACATACCACTCGGTAAGTATAGGTTTGCATCCTCTGGATTTGAAGAGGAAGCTAAGACCCTCTATGGCATAGACCCGGCCCCTTTTCATGATGTGAGGCACAACCCTCCTGCCCTGGAGCTTAACGATTGGGCCCAGCCCGTCCCCGAGGACAGCGATCGTGGGTCTGACGCCGAAAACGAGGATATCGGAGAGGCACCGGCCGACGGTCCCGATCAAGACCCCGCCTACGACGAAGTCGACGCTAGAGCTGGCGGAGAACTTGATCCTCTCAACGAACACCAAGTGCCCGATGCCGAGCTACGGGAGATTTTTGATAGGGAGCTTGGGCCCGATCTGGCAGAGGAGGAATGGATTGTACTCTGTCGGTCTCTCCTCTTGCGCCTGATACATTGTGCTAACCATCAAATATCTCCTAGATGACCAACATCTCAGACCGAGGGACGAAATTATGATCAAGGTTCTGGCCACCCGGATTCGGACTCACTTCTCGCGTCAAACGTGGGATGAACTCCGCTTCGGCCCCTGCGAAATCCTTGGGCTCCCAAGCGAGTTTGTTGCTTGGCGCCGCCTTCGCATTATGTCTGGGCTCGAGATCTGCGCCTACGATTGCTGCATCAATTCGTGTGTTTGTTTTCTCGGCAAATACGCAGATCTGCGCGTTTGCCCCTACTGCAAGGAGCCGCAATTGAACAACAACGGCGATCCCCGACGTACCTTCCATTATACCCCCCTGATCCCTCAAATCCAAGCCTTATTCCGGAGCTGCGACATGATGGAAAAGCTTAGCTACCGAGCCAAAGCTGAGGCCGTCTACGACCCCGACATTCTTCACGACGTATTTGATGCCGAAAACTACCGCAATCTCCGGAATACGCAGGTCGACCCCGAGCACGAGTACTGTTTCTTCGACAACCCAGAAGATCTGGCGCTGGCGCTATCGACGGATGGTTTCACACTTTTTAAGCGTTGTAGGCGTGGGCTTTCTACTGCATGGCCGATTATCATTCTGAATCTCAACCTCCACCCCAGATACCGAAACCGCCTCGAAAACACCATTTGTGTCGGTGTTATTCCCGGCCCTCGACAATGCAAGGACCTCAATTCTTTTCTTGTTCCGCTCCTCGAAGAGCTCCTGTTGCTCGAGCGTGGAGTTGAATCGATGAAGGCGCCCCCCGCAGATGACGCACAGGATATGGGTATACCGTTTGTATTACGCGCATTTATGATCATGTTGATTGGAGACATACCTGCCGTGTCGAAGCTTTTGGCGTTGAAGGGGCACAGCGGCAAGGTGCCTTGTCGGACTTGTTATATTAAAGGTATACCTTACCGGTACCAGCGAACGACAGTCCACTACTGTCCCTTGGCTGCCCCGGGTGCAGATAGGGGGTTTCCCGCTCATTTGTTGCTACTTCGTACTCACCCCCTCTTTTTGTTGCATTACCGTTCTATTGAGGCTCTCGCTGCGCGGCCCATGCGTCGTGCCGAACTGCAGAAAGATCTTGGGATCAACGCCCGACCAATATTTGCCCGGCTCAAGTCGATCGACCTCAGCACGTGCGCACCATACGACGCCATGCACCTCCTTTTCGAAAATCTGGTCCCCAACATGATCGCCCATTGGACCGGCAACTTCAAGCGACTGGACCAAGGCGAGGAGCGCTACGAGCTAGCCCCAGGCGCATGGCAGGAGATCGGGAAGCTGACCGAACAGGCCGCGGCTATGATACCCTCGAGGTTCGTTGGCACGCTACCCAACATCGCGACGGACCAGAACCTCTACAAGGCCGAGGCCTACGCGTTTTGGTGGCAATACATCGGGCCAATTGTACTCGAAGGCCGACTGAACCAACCGTACTATGAGTATGTATCTTATACTCACGCATTCACTCATGTACTAACTATCTTTTAGCCACTACCTGCTTGGGCGAGAAATTGTTCTGTATGCCGTCAAGATATCGATTACCAGCGCCCAACTCGACGAGCTCGAGGAGATGGTTGTAAGATGGGTATCCGATTATGAAAGGTATGTCTTAGTTATACCCACTTATAATATTTTAACACTCGCTCGATAGATATTATTACCAATACGACTATGAGCGCCTTCGGGCTTGTCCTCTGACGATACACGCGCTCCTTCATATGCCGCATTACATTCGACAGACTGGCCCACTATGCTGCTCCTGGGCGTTCGTCATGGAGCGATTCTGTGGACGCCTACTGCCAGCCGTGAAGAACAGGTACCAACCGTATCAACACCTCGACAACTACATTTTGCGACGCGCGCAGATACAGGCTGTATGCCACAAGTACGGCTTACCGCAGCTGGCGCGATCGACCGTCAAGTGGAGATATGAGGGTGATGAACGGTTGTCGGAGCATGAGCATAGGTACAATGAGTGTGAGTTCTCGCTTCATTCAGTTTGGTCTTTTGGCTAACGGGGCGACACAATAGTTCCGGACATTATCCTTGGCACCCCAATTGTCAGAGGAGTCGTAGTTGACCGGCGGCTGATGAACCTGTTCACCCGATACTTTGGCCCCGTATACAACGGCAACGCGCCCGTGCCTCGTTTTAACGCAGCCGCTCTCCGTGCTCGAGTCGATATCAACACTGTGGCTAGCTTTGGCCGATTTCGAATGACCGACGATGGGGATCGAATTCGTACGGCCGGTATACGTCAGGAAAAACCCCCAACGCAAATTTGCTGTTATTTGCTGTTATTTACCAATTTGCTCAGTTTTCTATCCCCCCCTGTAAAATAGCCGTCATTTACCTACCTATGAGTCCAAATTTACTTCTCGTCAAGGCCAATACTACCAAAATTTTCCTTTCAGTGGGGGTAAATTATCCTCAGCGTGTGGCAAACAATATTCCAAATAATCAAATATCCACCTCGGACGAATGAAGTTGCCTCCCCTGATGGTAAGTTTTCCTGGGTTACAATTGAATACCTGCCTCCTAGGCTAATAATCAGCTATATACCCATCGCATCATGTGGTTACAATACCCAAGGGTGAATGAACAACTATTTGTGAAGGCACTGAACTGATTTAGACCCCTAATAGTGTATTTTCATGCTCTATTGGCCGAATTGCTCACTCGCAGAGTATAATTATCGTCATCGAAAGAAAATTACCCAACGTAAACACTCAAGGTGAGTAAATAACATGTCGACTTGCCAACAAAAAAACGGGTTATCACTCGCAGCCATGTAGCAAAACAAAACAAAATTCAATTATATGAACTGTATCGGGTCAGAAAATACACGGAACCAAGACAACAGGCTGCAGAAAAGCATTCAAAAATATTGAGAGAAAGCTTGGAGTTCGGAATGCGTCACAGAATTAAGTATCTATCCAAAAATGTCAGCTCTGCTAATGATACACCGCAAGAGCCGATCCGGACTCACTCAAGTCTATTCGTCTGTAGTCAACTCAAGTGGCGGCGTGTCAGGTCGAATATTGCTGGCAAGGACATAAGGCTGAGCGGCTGTCGAAATCTGGTTGAGGGCCGCTCCAGAATAGTCCCTAGGGATACGATTAACTCTCTGTTGATCAAACAAAGGAAGTACTTACAAACCTGCGGCTGCCCATTCGCGACGGAACCTGGTTAGTCGGGTGGCCGCGATCTTCTCGTACGCATACAAGCTAAGTAGATGGCGCTCGTACACCTTCTGTTGTGTGTCAACATCAAGCTCTGTTGACTTGTAGTGCCCGCTATGCCATTCTTCAATACAGACTTGGAGCTACATTGAAACTTGTTTGTCACTTGAAATCTGGGACAGTAGTCTGCTCACGTACCATTGTAAGAATAAGTGCAACAGCCGGCAATGGGACCGGCTTGAAGCGATCCTGAAAAACAGCACCAAGAGACTCTGAGTCCCAGAACAGTCCCGCACCTATAGCGCGGATGAACTCAGGATGCTCAAACTGGTCCGTGTCGGGCACAAGGTCCTGAAAATGTGAAAATAAGGTCAAGACAAGTTTTCATTGAGCGACGGAGTGACTCACCTTGCAGTGGAAGACATGTGGCTTGAGCTTTTTAGCTAATCGTCGGTTGTGTTTAATATCAGCGCGACAGACGGCCGGGTGACGAAAACCGTATCCATATTCCGCCACTGCTCGAATCCTCTTCTTAATTTCACCTCGTAGCCACGACGCGCGACGTGTCATCTAAGTGCAGAGTCGAATCAGGATGAGAACAATGTTCTAATACTAAACTACTCACAACCTTGAGGACGGCTATCGGCGGTGGTTCATACTCATCTCTCTCCTCTGGGTATTCAAGGTCCCACGTGCGGTGGTAGGCGTCCAGGGCCCAATCTTGAAAAGTCTCGAGGTTCTCGTACCCCCCTTCCGCAAAAACCGTTGACAGAAAATAGGGAATCGCAGCTGAAGCAATCTCGCCGATGTGACCGGGAAAATCCGCCAGTTTTGTTTTCCTGTGGTATTTCTTCTTCATACAGAGATGTTAGCATTCACACTTGGAGTTCAGTAACGATCAAAAACGTACCTTACCGCCACCTGAAGACAGGGTGGCAGCTCTATCCGTCGCTGGCGTCGACGCTGATGTGTGGGAGTTGGGTGCGTTGATGGTCGCCTGCGATTCAGGATGATGCTCGGTTGCGGCACGCTCGGCTCGGTGATTGGCGATTGCTTGGGTCACATGGGCAGTGGTGCTAGGAGGGTTGGGCCGCTGTAGCCCCGAAGGTCCAGGGTTTGAGGAGCCCGAACTAGAGTCAAATGTTTGTTTTTGTTCTTCTACAATCTTGCGAGCCCAGTTAATGAGCGCTTCATTGTCGTTGATGTCGTTTGGTGGAGGGTGGCGTGCAAGGTATGTGTTGATAGGTGGTTCTCTTGGCGCAAGGGTGGATGTACGAATAGGTGGTGTGGGTTTTGGAAGGGGTATAGTCGGGGCAGCTTTTTGAGGTTTTGGCGGCGGGCGTAGAAAGGGAGCGATAACTTCGGGTTCGGAGTCAGAGTCCGAGGAACTTAAAGTGGGGCGACGCGCATCGGAGTCACTGTGAGACTCGGACTCGGTTGCGCTATTGCCCTCCTCGGCAGCGACGCGAGGGCGTTTCGATACCGCTCCAGTCGTTGCGGTATCAAGGCGCCTCTTTTGCTGGTTCAGAGAGCCCTTATTGCTTGCGATCGTCCTTGGCGTCTGGGAAGACGAGTACTCGCCCGAACCTGCACAAAATATCCTTAATCAGGATGGATTTTTGAATAAAAAACTGAACATACCTGCATGCGAAGGAGATACATCGCGGTCTCTGCTCGCCAGTCCCACTCCGGCAAGCGATTGCGCGACGGCCTGCCAAATATTCAGTAACGCTCATGTAAGGAAATAAGTGAAGCATCTTACCGTAGGCGGCTTGACCTGAGTGTCCATGGCAAGCGCTTGAGTTTCGCAGACTTTGTCAAGGAGGCTTTTGAGCTGCCGATCCGAGAGGTGTTCAACGCTATGACCAAGGAGCGCCTCGAGCTGTTCGACAATTGTCGGGTCGATCTGTAAGGACCCATCTTCGTCTTCGTACTCCTCTTCGCCCTGGCTATTGTAGCCGCCTTGAGCGTCCGTGTTGGCGACATCTGCGCCACTTTGCGTTGCCATTCCAATATTGTCAACCTGGGATTCAGCAAAGGCAGCCGATTCTGTAGTACCGTCAGTGGTGGCTGTTGCATAAGAAAAATAGGTACTCACTCGACGTGTTAGCGTTGCTCGAGTTCCTAGCGTCCTTGCCATTTCGGGTGCTGGCTGAGGGCTTTTTAGCCTTGGATTTCGACGTACTGGGCTGGGCTTGACCTGAGAGTGTATGAGCGAACCCGACAACCGTACATGAAAAAGTATTGCCTACTAGCTTGTCCTTGTACTTTTCGGGCCGTAGGCTTTCGATTCCGCTGTGATCGTTCAAGAAAGGGAGATGGTGAGCGATGTGGCGACGGCGTATCTAAAAGCGCTCGACCTGGGATAACGCCCTGCGGTGAGGACGTCAGTGAATTCCGAAACAGAGAGTTAGAACATGACATACCGAATCAGTTGTCGACGGCTGAATAGTCTTGAAGTACGCGAATTGGCTGGGAGCGAGTTGTGATGGCTCGCCAGGTGTATGTGGCATGTAGGAGCAATCGAGTGCGATCCTTCTGCTCCTGACGCTGTATTTATAGTCAGAGTACTGGTGTGGCGTTGCCGTACGTACCTGATCACCGGACTGTAAATGAGCGAGTCGTAAGCGTCAAGCCACCACCAGAATCGGGTTTGTGTCGGGCGCTGCGCAAGCGAAAGTCTCTTCTGAGTAATACGGTAATCTGCAAATCAGCCAGGCTACGGGCATGAAGCCGCTGGTGCCACCGATCGCCTCGCCTTTGCACAAAACGCATCATGGAGCGACTGGCTGAAAGAAATATCGAGTTAATTGTGTCTTTTACCATACGTGAAGCACTAAATAATAATACTTCTCAGGATCCAGACAAGTTATATATTAGACTTGAAAGCTAAGTTGTCACACGAAAAGCGGCGGTTTATTAAGCTGGAAGATGAGGCGTCGGGGAGTGTTGCGTGTGTCAGTATAGTAGCCGAGTGCAGATAGTGTTACAAACGAACCAAGAGTGTACAAATAGCGCTTCAACGCCACTCTAAACCCGATCTATCATCATACTATTGGCAAAGTCAGTTGCACCATAGTAGAATATACGTGTTCATGAACTCAATATCTGCAGAGTGGGGTCGGATACCAATGTATGGAGGGTAGTTGCGAGCGAAATAGTTTACGGCACATTGTTGCACAGCCACATGCCGCCACCAGAGGGTCTGCTGACCTGTCCAGACAATCGGCGGCAAACCTTCGCCGGTTTAGAATGATGCACAGTCATGCAGGGGATGCCACCCATTTGATCTAAACTATTTTGATTGAGCCGGACTGGAAAAGCTTGCATTGAGAAGCTCTATATACAGTCAAAGCTGTCGAATTGCTCGGTGGAGCCTACAGACAAATTGGAAAGCGAGGCGCTTTCCCTAAACACCTGCAAACACCCTCGCCGGGGTGCTTTGTTATGTAATCAGACCGCCAAAGGCACGAACAAGCTTTAAGTAGGTGGCGAAATAGATGTATTTACATGAAATAGACAGATTGATAAAGATACACGCGGTTCAATATACAAAGAATCATAAGAATTGAGTCAAAAAAGAGTCTACTAATTCAAAAACGGAGGGGTGGACTGCAGTTCCTGGTAAACTTGTTCTACGGTCAGGTCCTCTTCGGTCTGAGAGTCGACTGCTAAGGCCTCGAGCGCGTCGTATATGATAGGGTCTGTATGCTCTGGCGTTAGTCCATACTCCAAGGCTACGTTGGCCGCTGCAGAGGCGGCATCGTTCTCGGGGTAATAGACCACTGCTGGCTCAACTAGCTCAACCGGCTGAGGCAGAGCGATGCCAGTGTGGCGCCAACAGTTTCGGATTGTCGTCACCGAGACGCTCTGCCAAGCGACGGTTGCCATCTCCATTACTTCTCGCTGGTTAAACTTGTACGGGCGCGGGTGATCGTGGTCGCTTCGTTCAAGAGTAAATGCAATATACTGGCGCTGGTACTGCGACTTGAACGATTTAATAATCCCTGCATCCATTGGTTGGACGTAGGGAGTGAGATTGGGCGATAAATACTCAACTCGGACATGGGGAAATAGGGTGCGGAAGTCGTCGGAACTGTTCTTGGGCGGCTTGTGCGAACTGGCGTTGTCGCATAACAGCAGAATATTTCGGTTTTCGAGTCGCATGGCTTCATTCAAGTCGGCCAAGAAGCTAGGAGTGAATAAAAATGCTCAGAACTGTGCATTGACAATAAAATAGAGCTACTTACTCTTTGAAAATGTTGTACTTCATCCAGGCGGTTGGATTATTGAAATACCAGTATCCCATTTCACGGGGGGACTGGTATCGAGGGAAGCACTGTGGGTGTTTGGCGTGGCCGATGAAGAGAATTGGGAGTTTGTGAGTACCTTCCTCGTTCCCGCATAAAGCAACAGTTAGACGATCCCTGTTGGGCTTGAGGCCGCCAGTATCGTGCGTCCCAAGACCAGCGGACGGTGCCAAGGATCCATAGACTGCTGTTTCGTCCATATTATATCGATTTCGAGGGTGATACAGAGCAAGAATGGGCTGGAGACGAGCACGTTCAGCAATAACGGTTTCAATTGGGATTGAGGCACGCTCGCCGTGGAAAGTGACTCGATGAAGCCCATGTCGTCGCTTGAAGCTATTAAGCCAACCATCGGAGAAGCTGATGCGCTCGTCTTTGGGGATTTGAAAAAGCTCACAGAGCCGATGCGCCTTCTCGACGACAAAATGCCCGGTCAGTCGGAGGTTGTTATTTAACTTCTGTTCGACCCATTTCGCCAGCGCCTCTTCAACCTGCGGGTGAGTGACGGAGATCTCGTGCTTTGTGTCCAGTCGATTGGGGTGCTCGCTCACATAGCGACGAATTCGTTCTTCCTCTCCCACTAGGCGACGAATGGTAGTGTAGTGTAGAGTCTTGAATCCCCGTTTGTGAAGGGGTTCTACCATCCTGCTGAGTGGAAGGTAATTCTTCTGCTGGTGATAAAAATCAATAACCTCTAGCTTCTGCTCGTAGGTAAGGTGCTGCCGTTTTGAGCCCTGGGCAACGGCCTGAGCACGATCCATCTGTAGCGACGCATAAATGGTCAAACGTAAGTCAAGCCCAAATGTAGTAGAACCTACCTTGAATAATTCATCAGAGTGTCGATGGGCTGGCATTTTGAGAGGTGATTAGCTCTTATAGCACCTTCAAGCAAAGTTGCTCAGCATATATCTATTTTTTGGACAAATATTCTAGCATATAATGAGGTGGGGAGTCATGCGGCCGTCGGGTGGCGGTGTTATTACTAAGCTCGGGCAGCGGCTGCCCGAGGGCTCAGTGGCGGGCTTACTCAGCTCAAAAGCAGGCGCGGGCTCCGGCGTTTCCGGTGTTTTGAGCAATTCGGCATTGAGCAATTTTACAGAGTTGACTGTACATATCAACGTGGAGTCCACTTTAAGTAAAAGCATGGAACATTCTTGTTGCGGACACGCTCCAAGCCCCCAAGTCTGACGCGGCCTGAATGAAATACAGGACATCAAATAATGCTAATAGCGAAATCAAACGTTGTCACCCAGCCCGCACAAGGGAAAGACTTGCCTTCACCTTCCTCCATTGACTCCTGCCGCCACCCGTTCCGTCCCTTCTGCCATGGGTCGGAAAGGCAGCCTGTACTCTCGCGCCTCTCGACGAAATGCCCTTCTCCTACAGAAGCTGTCGACGAAGCGCGGCCGTGTTGTCACTCACCACGGCTCGCTCGCATTCACTTGTCCATACTGCTCGAGGACAGTACAGACAAGTGGCGGGCGAGAGCGACACATCGCTCTACAGCCACATTGTCGCGCGCGACGCCTTCGAGAATTGAGCGGATTCATCAGCAAGTTCTTAGAGAAGAAGTGGAGAAAACAGCGTAACGTACCTGTAGGTGCCACGGCAGCCACGAACGCCACGCTGTTAACTCCCGGAGTATCGACTTCCCATACCACCCCGTCCCAGACCGAGATTCCACCTTCCCAGAACATTCTCGCCCCTATTCCGTCAGCAAAACGGTCGCGTAGTGATCCTGTTGATGAGGATAGAGATCTTCCCCTGCCGAAGCGACCACGGACTGGGCACAGCACGCAACACCAGGATCATTTGATCCCCGATCGACCACCAGACTCTTTCAGGACAAGCAGCACTCGCAAAGCTCCTAGGAACGCAAGTAGCCACTCGTCTAAATTCGCTGTCGTCGATTCATTCCCGATTTCAACGGCTGGGACGCCAATTTCTGGCGAGATGAGAGGGTCGACACTTTCACAAGATGACTTACGCGATTACTTGGCGTCATGTGGGCCAATGGGGGAACAAGAGAGGTTTGAGGTCGCTGAGCTATTGATGACAACCGGGCTCACCGCAAAGAATCGTACAAGGTACCTAAGAAGTTGTTTGGTGAGTGAAACGTTACACGCATATAACCAAAGACTCTTACCCGTCGTATCGCTAGGCAAAAGGAAGACGGCTCTGGAAGAACAACCGTAAGCTACTCCAGGATGTCGATCGCCTACCTTACGGGCCAAAGTGGGTCGAGAAGGACATAGAGGTTGGGGAAGGAATTTATCGTAGAACACATACCTTGTTCCAACGCAACATCCTCGAAGTCGTCAGCGAGCTATTAGGCGACCCACGATTTAAACATCACATGCGGTTTGCGCCGGAGCAGCACTGGTCGTCAGAGGAGCGTGACTGTCGGCTGTATGGCGAAATGTGGAGTGGCAATTGGTGGTGGAGGATGCAGGTGAGCACTGCAAGCCGTGCGAGTAGATGGAAATCTAACTTATCTCACCTAGTACCTTATCTGCAACCCAAACGGTACTGTTGTCCCGCTTATCATTGCGTCAGACAAGACAACTCTTTCCACTATGGCTGGTGGGCAGCAGGCGTACCCAGTTTACCTGACAATCGGAAATATTAGCAAGGATATTCGACGCAAGGCGAGCAAGCGCGCCACCGTTATTCTTGGTTACCTACCGGTAGATAGCTTCAAAGACGTTACAAACAAGACACTGCGTACCGAATATAGAGGCCAGCTTTTGCATCGCTCAATGGAGGCTATCGTGGAGCCTCTGAGAACCGCCTCTCGTGTGGGAGTTCCGATGTGGTGCGCCGACGGCTACCTTCGACGCGCATATCCGATTTTAGCAGCGTTTGTTGGCGACTGGCCCGAACAAAACGACGTGTCTTGCACGGTACGGAGCGGGTGCCCAATCTGTCGGCAAGCCTTTCATGGTCGGGGGAGCGGAAAGACAGCGCGCATGCGTAGCCACGAGGACACCGTTGCAGCCTTTCAGGCGTACGAGAGAAGTAAGAGCAAGTCCGAGCTGAAAGAGCTCAATCTCAAGCCTTGGAAACCGTTTTGGATTGACTTACCGCATGTCGATTTCCCATCCTGCATTACACCCGACATTCTACATCAGCTGCACAAGGGCGTATTCAAGGACTACGTTGCCGAGTGGACGGAAGGGATTCTGGGCGAGATCGAGTTGAACGAGCGATTCATGGCAATGCCGGAGGCCAAGGATCTGCGACATTTCAAAAAGGGTATTACGGCCGTTTCACAGTGGACTGGGCGCGAAACAAAGGAAATGGCCAAACAGTACTTACCGATTGTTGTAGAAGACCCCGCCATACCTGACGACTTCGTGAAGATGGTGCGCGCTCTCCTCGAACCGCAGAGAGGCTATCCGACAAATCATCAAGTACGTTCAGCGCTTGGAGGCGATTCGAATTCAACGGGCTTACATGGATGAGCATTTTGGCGAATCCCCACGCCTCCATCTAGAGGCCAGCAAAATCAACGACGAGGACGATGATGATGATAGCGAGGACGACGAGGACGATGAGGAGAATGACAAAGATGAGGGTGGCGAGGAGGAGGAGATCGAAGCGATCCAAGAGGAAATGGATACGATTGTCTATCCCCAACCGACCCTTAGCGTGGCTGTGCGCCCAACTCGTCCTCACCTAACTGGCCACCACCTCGTCTCTACCTACGGGGCGACAAACCTTATCCGCTCTCTGTCTCGGTTTCTCAAACCCCTCGCCCGCAACGCTGGCGTTAATCCTGTTGTTTTCCTATCCGATACATTTGATGTATGGCATAAACTTACGCTTCGCCACCGTCCGATCCCCTTTGCTCCAGACGAACCTCTGCACCAAGATGTCATTCGAATTCGTCCACCATCCACTGACCGCCACGGCCACCGAGTCCTAGGTCTATTTGATACAGCCATCTTCCTGCATCAATCGCAAGCGGCTGGTCTTCAACGTGAGCTATTTTTTATGTTATACTTGTCGTTGTTGCTGACCTATCCTGTAACCCAACAGGCTACCGCGTGGGCCGTGTTCGTGCCATTTTTACACTCCCTGCTCGCCTTCAATCCTTATACCCTGGTCGTCTGGCTTACGTTGACCTGTTCACTCCGTTCAAGACTGCCACGTCCTCTGTGCATGGCATGCACGCGGTTTCTCACGATATTAAGGATGGCCAGCGCCGTGGAATGGTTATACCGGTGGAGCAGCTCGCAATGGCCTGTCACCTAGGTCCTCGATTCTTCCGCATTGGTGATCGTGTTCAGCGTCATTCTCGAGTTGATATGCTGTCGTTCTGTCGTCATTTCCATCTCAATCCTTTTTACAACTCATTCTTGAACCTATATCTTCGATATTGGCAACAGGCAGCTGACTCTTAAACTGTTTTCACAACCGGGTAAGCCCACATTCTCATCTCATTTTCCCGTGCTCATTCCATCAACCTTAGATTTTTGATGGCTGCGCTGCTGTTACCCCGGAATATCTCTTCCCTGGCACATTTATTTTTCTCCCCTCGGAGGCGTGCAGCCACCTGTCTGTGCACACTGCAGTGTTCTCTTTTGTCTTGTATTTTAGTTTCCCGTGCGTTTTTGTGTGTGAAATGACATCTGTTTGGCGCTCCTACATTCCACAATGACTTTGCCATGAACATTGCCTTCCCACTTGCAAGAAGCACGAGTAATTATGATATGGTATGGTAGATGCAAGGCTATTTTCCTCCACCCTTGACAATCAAAGCTAATTTTGTCTATCCAATATGCCTATTTGCCACCTCTAGCATTTTTGCATGACCAGAGGCAAATGATGAGTAAATCATCCGTTCAGAGGGAAAACGCAGATGAATTTGATACCCCGGAGTTGTTACAAGATGTAACCGACCTCGTTTGCCCAAAATGGGCAAATTTGCTCCGACGGTTTTTCCTGACGCGAGGTCGCCCTCCCATTGTTATATGTATTATAGCTTCCACAGGCAATTATTTGATCCTTAATCTCAGTCTATGGTCATATGTGAGGGCTTGGACCCCCATCTGAGCCAGATTAGAGGGGTGAACTGTCTCCGTCCGAGGTGTAGGAGCTTGTGAATCACGTGGTCCGCTTCCCGGTATTTGCCTGATTTCCGGTCCTTTTTTGTGTAGGCTCTTGCTCTTGATACAGAGCCACCCTGAGCTTCAAATTTTGCACACAGCTTCGTATCTATCAATAGTACACCTAGCCAATAAAGCAGCTCCTACGGATTTGTGTATGTGCCACAGCGGCTCGGGGGCTAAAACCAGTCCGCTTCCCGGTGATTTACGGTACTACAGGATGACTATATCCACTCGACCGAGAGTTGCTTAGCTTTTTGCGCGGTATAGATTGGTTAAAACTCATGACGGTAGGTACTTTAAGCTAACCTTCCTTAGTGCCCTGCTTGGTTAACCATAGGTTCGAACGTGGCGTCTTCTATGATGCCTCTTGCATGGCTGCTCAGATTGGTCTTGGATTCTACGTTCATTGTCACCGTGACTCTAAGCTCGATCACAATTTTGATCTGGTCTATGGTGAGTTTAAGCCCGCTTCCTGTCTTGTCTGTAGGACAGATGAATAGTTGAACGTGTTTTATGTAGTGTCAACAGTTCGCTTGCCAACCTTACCGGGGCCAAACTCTGTTCCGAAATGTAGATAACATGTCTCGTTGTCACGTCTTGCCTAACAAATTGTATAAACCGGTCTGGTTGGACAACAAACACGGCTGCGAAGAATTAGTATTGGTGAGACTCGTTCACTCTCGCTTCGGAGCGACACTAGCCTCACAGATAATCTTAGTATGTCCAGTACTTTTGTGTCCTTGTTATGCACGCAGTTGGTGTGTCGGGCTCTCATTCTCCTCATTGCATGATTATACTTTTAGTACCGTCCGTTAGTATACCGTTATGCATAAGTTGAAAATACCTCTCGCACGCTTGGCATCTAAGCAATGTGTTGAAAGTCCCCTCGTGCGTGACTTTGATGTTTATATCTTAGCTTTGTGCAACAGCCCATACGAGCAAGGTGCTCTGCCTAACGCGGTCCTTCGCGTGGGCGCTTCCCTATCATCACAATCAGTCACGAGTCCAAGGATCAATCTGATTGATGCCATTTGCGCTCATTAGTTGATATCGCATCTCTCCACAGGTCAGATACTAGTTATGATTTTCAAACGCTTAAAATCAAAGTACAGGGCGATACGGTACGTCGCATCATGTTTGTAGGTTACGCGATTTCAAGGATTATAATTGTACACAAGGCCATTCACCAAAAGGATGCTGCGCGTCCGTTTCAGGCGTATATCAAGCGGATGTATGCACACGGTGCACTTGGTACCCGTTTGTTCAGGCATTTTAGGATTGCCATATTGCGAGGATAGTGGAGAAACAACTTAACACATGTAAGCTATTTCCGAGCGGTGCGTTCTGATTTGGAGACACTAACATGGCCAAGATTTTTCCTATCTTAGGCCGAGACTGATCCAGAGACTTGTTTTGATGCCAAGTTCAAGCCCGCATCTGCTCACGCATATATATATATTCATTATTACTTGTAAGACCCTCAAGCTCATAACCGCGAGCATGACCTGGATTTTTTGAGGAAAGGAGTGGGAACGCAAATCTTCCTACTAGAATGTAGATTTTCCCCATAAAACCGGTACACAGAGGTGTAGAATACAAATGTGAATAATGAATATGCTAGAACACTCTAGCAATCGCACGACTCGTATAGAATGTTACCAACACTTACTTGTGTGTTCTACGATGTTCTAGAACGACTCTCTAACGTGTATATAAGGAGCGCTGTCGCGCTCCGTAGCTAGTCATTCTTACATTGAATATCTTATCAGTTTATTGTCTTATACACACTGCGCTATCGCGCTACTAATTGCGTAATATACTTTCAGCATCGGTTTCTACACAAGGAGCTGCTTTCATGACGGTATCAATTGCATTTGAACACATAGAAAATAAATAAAGAATCAATGAGTCGAAATGCCGATACTGGTCTGGGAGGCCGAACGATAAGCTCACAGAAACAGAAAAAAACGCGATACAATAAACGACTCGCCAGCTCAATATCGAAGCTCATTGACATTGACATGCACGCAGTCAAAAAAACGGGGCGCTGGACGTACACGTTTATTCTAGAAAAATGTAAGGCACTATGTTGACCCAGTAGGTCGAGGAGGGATGGAAAAGCTGAACCGATCAGCGAGAGGAACACAGAGCATCGTATGTGGTCACAGGTCGCCAGATTCGCGATATCTGGCAGACCAAGGTAGATCGTGAACATTCGCGGGAAGATTGTCGTGTGGAGCCAAAGAGGTAGCATTATAGCGTGTGCCAATCCAGGAGGTTGAAAATTTATCCCAAGAATTCTTGCTGTACATCTTGACGCGAATGACTATGCAGCGATTCGTCAAATGTGAGTATGAATCATGAGGCTACATGCTCACCTTAATCTTCTATACGATCCTACGTTTTCAAAACGTGGATTTGTGCTCGAATGCCTGTAACCTGTACCGATTGGGGCCGCAATATGTGACCAGCGAGGACGATGCTAGCAATGCCGAATGCTGACATTGTGGTTTGGGAAAAGCATATCACGGTATTTTAGAATTCACGTTCCAAGAATCGGGGATCAAGGCTTAGATTTCGTGGGGGCAGGCATGACGGGTCCAAAATGGCGGATTCTACGACAGCCAAGTCTGAGGGGCGAGAACTGGAGTGTACGAGCCGACCTGAGCGGACCGGCCTTCGCACGCAACTGGGGACGCATTGCTGCAGGGACCATATAGTGAATCAGCTCGGATACACGATAGGATAAGAAATAAATTAAGGGAAAGAAGCTTACATAGCGAGAGAAGATGAATTCTACCCCCTTCGACTTAATTCAAGCACCAAGGATCAACGTAGAAAACATTAGATCTGGAGAACAAACGTACGCAGTAAGTCCGTTCGTTCTACACGCATCTTATAATATATTGTTGGATTACTATTTTAACTCGTACGCGACACCCGTGCGTTCACGTTTGACCTAGTCCAAGGGGATGCCGAGTACACATGAGCAGCTAGCTCGAGACACCAGATTCAAATTTGGCGAATTCACAATAGAGGAATCAAGACAAAAAGAAGTCGTGTGCGTGAGACTGAGAGCGCCGACTTGACAAGGACGGTCGTCGCGTCCATCTGGACTCATTTGTTGAGCATGACGCGTCTGACTCAGCGTTTGCACGTGATACCCCACAGATCGCTGCGACCGACGATTGGCATGTCGCAACGTCTCCATCGTCTTAGCTCCCGATTCTCTTCGGCTGCCGCATCTGTCTCTGACTACTCATAGACGTATCTGACGTTTCATATGCTTGGTTTTCTTGTTCGTTACTCAGTAACTGTTGGAGCTTGCTAGCTGTTTGGGGCAGGAGTTTCTGTCGACCAAGAGCAAATGAGTGAACTCGTGGCTGGGTTGTCGAAACGATTGTGGGAATTATTGGGATACAAACGAAGATCTCGTTCAACGGAAAAAGAGTGGGGATAGTAGGTTAAGCTATACGGCGGAATGGGCTTCGAAATATCAACCGTACGCTTCGTTTGTCATGTCTCCTCTTGTTCACCCGTGCTAATCTCGGTTTGGGCTTGATTGGCAGACGATGAGATGAGGGTGGCTGCTGTGGAGATCAAGCCGCACCCACGCAATTCGTGTGGTTTGGGCGGCAAATTCCATGTGGAAGCAGGAGGTTCTGGCAGTGCGTACTTTGGTGCGTAACTAAAGAGACATGCGAGCCGACGTTGGAATTTGTATTGGCTTAACCTCATGCTTTTGCGAATGGCAAGATGTTCTTCGCTCAATTGGCCCGTCTTCAAATCCCGCAGACGAGCTTCGGAACGTCTAGCACAGTATTAACACACCTACTGCACAGGCATAACGACTATCACACTAAACTACCCTTCCTCATCCTAAGGTTTTTGGGTCTTCCTCCTCTCCAACTAAAGAGCGATCTCGGCCGATGCGCATTTTGCTTCAACACGATTTAATGAGTTGGATGATGGTCTATTGCATCGAGTATGAGTAAGTACATTTACCAACATCACGCAGGTCGAATCATGAACAATAAACTATTGTGAATGCATGACCTTCCATTACTCCCGACGAGAGTTCCAACAAGCAGAGATTACGAAAAACTCGAGTGCCGAACAAGACGAAGAACGGGACTGTTTGAGATAGGTTAGCGGAGATGAGCCTGCTGGGCGGACTCCCGAAAGAATGGCCGGTCCTACGGAAACATTAATTAGAAAAACTATGCTCATAGGGAGATGAGAGATGAAAGAAGAACAGTCACACGGCAGGATCGGCTTCCAAATATCGATAGCGCGCCCCTGGATCATCAAGCCTACCTGTGCCTTCTTCCTCGTCGACCTCAAGGATTGCTTTTCGGGAAGCCAGAGTCACACATCACAATCATGCAAGACTATAAAACAGGCTTGTAATCGACGTCAAAGCAACTTGTATCTGAACTTGCGTCTAAAATCCGGTTCTAGACAACGCATTCTTTGCTATATTTAGAGTATATGCCACGCAATCTCAAGCCACGGGCTTATCCGATGGATGGATATGGCGCATTTCTGCTCTGGACATGCCCGAGTTCGGCATGATCAGCGAGTTCAAGATCTTGTTGGTAAAATGCTCGCACAGCGTCATACGCCAGGTCACCATACTTGTGGACTTCTTTTTACATACCTGTGTCCCCGTGCGGCACGATGCCGTCCGCGAGGAGTTTGTCACGCCATCATGGTGGCGGCTACGCCAACTCCGAATGATCACGAGACAGTTGTCGGCGCTTCCAGCAGAAGAACCAGCGGAGGTTATTTTGGGGCAAATAATGGCTCGATATTTCTCGTAGTTATAGTGAGAGGCTATGACAGCAAGGTGTCAAAGACCAAAGTCTTTGATAGCTATTGACTTAGCATAATTGCAGTGGAAGCAAAAGAAAGTAAAACAACCGATATAAACATGATATTCGATGATACAGAACAACGGCTTAAATACATAACTGCGTGAGAATGAGCATGGGACGCGTATATGCGTGGCTCGCCAGCCGCGCCGGATCATGGGAATATTTCGGATCTTCAACACAAGGCAGTCATGCGTGGTACGGTGAGCAGAATTCCCAACCGGCGCCTAAATTCACTTTTCGCGTGTACAGTTCCATGATGACGCACTGGGGCCTGAGCTATACAATCGAGACTCCAAGACAAGTCGATGTATGTTATAAGTGATATCAACCTTGACCGAGGTTGAAGGGTTTTCACACCTGCGTTTGTAAATTGTAGTCATGCACATCGGGTATGCAACGTTTCAAACATCGTTCGCACACTACAACCGCATGTTATGATCGTGCGCTGTTTTTTACTCTCAATCAATACTGCGCGAACGAGGAGCACATACAATATGGCTGGGGCATTCCGGGGTCGCGACGGCCAATCGATCCACTACTTAAAAAGTACTTCCGTGTAACAGATATCAACCTCCTATCAGAAGTGTTATCCAGTGATACGATGGGCATACAGCGTCTTTTTGATGTTCTCAGCGTCAAACATGTGGTACCTGTCCGCCAGGGGCAGTGAAAAAAAGTAGCTCTGTGGCTTCTATCATACACGCATGGCGCATGTGGCGTATGCGGCAAATATGCGCTTTGAAGTTTCCTATCGCAGATATCCGGTAGGGTTACACAGGTCGTGTTCTACCGGAGGCACCTTGGACAATATGCGGTTTAAGCTGGAAGGCTAATCTATAAAATGGTAGGTCAAGAGCACATTGTACACCATTCACTCTAAATACCACAACATGTCCGGTCGTGCGGCCTTGCGTGGCGTTTTCTATCCGATCAATTCACCTGCAGCGATCCCCAGGAACCGCCGCCTCAACGGACTATATATCATTGATTTCACTGGCAAAGTAAATTTCATGGATCTATGCAGGGCATGCGGCGACACCATATCGTTCACTGGTCTCGAATACCGTCAAGAAACAGAAACATGGGAACACGAGTACGTTCTTTTGCACGGTCTCAAACGCAAGGCAAACCCACCGCCCCTACCATCGCCTTTGGCCTCCAATACATGGGACCGTCTTCTATTTGGTAACACAGAAAATTTCATCTGCCGGTTCGAGCGTACAGCCAATCCCAACGCTTTTCTCAACGCATCGACAGGGATTGATGCCACAGACCTGTTTAGCTTCTATGAGAAGGACTCAGATCGCGATCGAGAATCGACAGCCAAATCTCGCCGGATTCTTAACATGCAGTTCTTAGAAGGGCCCTCCCTTGCTGAGGTCTTTGACATATGTTATCGTATGTCCCTTCATCCGAAGACGCGTGATTACACCCTGCAGCAGTACAATTGCTACTTCTTCGCTTGGAACCTGATTCTTGGTATTACACGCCTCTATGCTCAGTACGAGAGCCTCCTCCTGGGAAATGAAAATGAGATTGCTGAAGGGGTGATTCAGAGTCTCAATGCTTTTGTGGGCTCTTCCGGCCAGCAGTTCAACCTCGCTTTGATAATGTCAGGCCATCAGGACTATGTCACGCAGAATGTTTCAGATACATCCTCACCTCTTATGAGAATTCTTCAGGATCAGCTCAGGGGCCAATCTTTCTATGAAAGCATTCGAGCGCAGTTAGCGGATAACCTCTGGAGCTGGGAGCAACCTGAGGCCGTAGCTCGTGCGGTAAGGCATCTGCTCGATCAGGTCGCCGCTGCATCCAGCAGACTCGTGTATGCAGAGACAGGATACCAGAGTCTTGACGAATTGTTCGATCGTCCGAGTGATAGCAGGATTGATATGGGGCTAACGGATCCATGCAATGCAGAAGTTGACGTTGAAACCAACCAACTGTTTGGGCAATATCTACACGGCGATATGTGGGCAATGTTTGGCTCTGCACTAGATCAAACCGACTACGCTACGCGACGAACAAACCTGGCCACCTCACCTGAGAATCCACTCAGCTTCTTACAGAAGGCGGAGTACTCTCAAGAACTGCTTATGGCACGTTTAGGAGCTCTGGGCTGGGATACCGTGCATAATAACGCCCGAGTGGCCGCTTCTTTAAAGGTTGATCCCAAGAAGAACCCAATAGCTCATGCAGTGCAAACCACGGCAAATATACCAAAGCAGTATAATCGCCTCATGCAGGTTTCAGGCCGCTTCGTGTCTCTTGCAGGCGCGCGTCTCGAAAGTAGCGCTGCAGAGGGGAAACCTATGTCGATTGACATGATAGGTCGCAACGTTCGCACGCTCATAAACGATATAGTTCTTCAGCCGAACACGAGCACCGAAGTAATCCAACAGCTGATAGACTCAGTTCAGCGGATGGCTCCGAAACTTGGCGGGAGCGACTATGGAATTCTCAGGAAAGCCACTCTGAAACTGATTAGTGATGTTGGATCCAAAGGCCGAGAATTGCATTTCTTCGTCAAACCAACCCTGCTCTGGCAGTTGATTGTTTGGTTTTCGCTTTCGGACAATATTATTGAATCCGTTCGCAGCACCGTCAAGACGCTACACGAAGCCGATAGTAAGCATATGTGTGAATGGGTAGAGGTGCGCCATAACCTCGTTGACGCGACCTGAAATCGCTAACGAGAGTCTATTTCGGTTACCCCAGCACTGGCATTCAGAAAGAAGAACAGTTGACAAACGCTGAAATTCAAGTCTGGATCCGTCAGCGAATACAGGCTCTGAGTCGAAGGGGAAACAAAGAAGCGTTAGGCCTTGCGACGCAATGCCAACAAGACCTTGAGAAATCTCTTCGTGAGATATGGGAAGACCAACGATCAGGATACAACTTGAAGGTTAGTCATGCATTGTTCTGTGACCCTGTCTTAATCTGAATGCTTTTGAATGACAGCTTTAGCTGGGCGGGCAGTTTCGCCTAGGTTGGTGTGCTGAAATTGGATCCGAATGAACTCGGGGCTGGAATTGAACATCATGCTGGGAGTTACGTATGCTGTGTTTTTTGAGAGTTTCATCTTGGTGTCATTGTGCAATACTCTGGAAATTTTCAAAACATTTTTGCGACTATGAGCTTGAACGTCTCCCAGAGACAAATCAATACATATATATATGCGCGATCAGATACGGTCTCGAGTTTCACAGCGAAGCGTTCTTCGAGAATAATTTCAACCGGAAATGGGAAATATTCTGCCCACATCAGCGTTCCCAAATTAGAATCCATGGTTTAGAAGCAGCCTAGATCTCTAGGGCCTTTTCTCCGTCATCCTCGCGATGGGCAATGCTGGAAATCTTTAATAAACGTGCAGAAGGCAGGACCGGGCTGTCGGCAAGAGTCGACGACATAGCTATGACAACTCCTACCAGAGTGACACAAGCCAAGCGTGCCGCTGGGGACGGGGTAAAGGGGTGTATGCGTATCCTATGGCTGGTGGAGGATGGGTGCGAGAGGCGAGAGAAGGGTGACCAGGGTACCCCCCTGGTCACCCTACTCCACCGCCTAGTCTGATTTATTGGAAATGCGGTGCAAAGCCAGGTGGTAGGATGTAAGAATAAGTATG
Organism: Ceratobasidium papillatum; assembly: GCA_037042815.1. NCBI lineage: Eukaryota > Fungi > Basidiomycota > Agaricomycetes > Cantharellales > Ceratobasidiaceae > Ceratobasidium > Ceratobasidium papillatum. The sequence continues at coordinate 23,030 of JAYRCO010000147.1, read as the reverse complement.
TTGTACGAGTACTACAGCCTCTCACTGAGCTGTGTCAACCGGATATCCTGCATCAGTAGGCTCTACGTCACTGCTTGGAGCTCCGAAAAAGCACACCAAAGACCGTTCACCTGTCTCAGGCAGGCTGTCGTCATCGCCCAGCGAGTTCCCCTTCCTGCGCTTTTTCTCCTCGACGAGACTCGAAGCCGGCGACTCCACTTCTATTTTCTCTTTGTCGACGTCGAAAGCCGCTGTGGGAGGATAAAAGCAAGAATAGAATCGAGTCGCCTATACCCGGCCTTCTTAGCCATCGCAAATGGTTGGTTGTTACGGGTCTTTCTGTCTTAACTGGATCGCCATAGAGTGAAAAGGGAGGAGGAGATAGGAGAGGTACAATAATGTCGTGCTGACTTTTGAACAGGCTGAGTAGTGGGGTTGCATCTCTTTATGATTTGCAAAAAAGTGAGCCGTGGGTGTCCTGATTTCAGCATACATGTACAATCAATGTTACCCTACAAGACTCATTGAGCCACCAAGTGCTCAACTATGCGCGTTCACTAAACGCGGGGAGTTTGAGCACAAAGTCTTATCAAAGCTCATACCTTGTATCAAATTTATGAGGAACTATGTGTGCACAGACCCAGAGAGCGCCAACGAGGTCCGCCCTACCATTTGTTGAGTATATGCACTCTTTGCACTTATTTTCACTCGCTTAAACTCGCCCTTGCCTAGCTGAATTGGAGTGAATTCACTTGAACACCCATTTTTGTTCAGGTACTTGTGAATTCACGTGTATTCACGTGAATCCCAAGGATTCACTGGAAATACTCAAGAATCACTCAATACTTGTGTATTTAACTCTGACCACATCAAAAGCGTGCTTTGGATGGTTTTATCCGATCCGGGAGCTCATGGAGCAATTCAAGACGCTCAACGAGTAGAAGGGCCAAGGTGAGCAATACATGCACGCTTGAGCTAATCAAGATTTTCTCTATATTTTCACAGTTCTGAACACCGGCTGTACACATATGCGCCATGCGATGAGGTAATATACTATATCAGTCATGTAACTAAAGAGTGATGTATGAGAGTACACATAATATGCACTCCCTTGCAAAAAAAACCAAGGCAGCATGTGGATTTCTTCATGATCTGCAAGGCTGAACTCGTTTGCGCTGAGCAAACAAGCAAACCTCTGCCTTTGAACGCTTGATGAATATTGTTGGTAATCATCAAATGTATACTTGTGGTACACGCTGCACGGGGCAAGAATCAAATTGTATATCCATATTCAGCTACTCTGACATGATAAAGTGTCTGAAGCGATTGTCGAAATCTGCTCTCGTTAGCCCCAAAACTAGCAATTGCTGGTGTTCTCATATGCTACGGAACAGCTTGATGCGGATCAAAAGCCAGTTAGTTGACGGTGGATGGATGACGCCTCCTTTATTGTTGCCTCAACCAAAAGCTGAAGATCCGGTTACCGCACACTAGCCCCTCGGCGCCTAAGGACACGTTTGAGAGCTCCTCAGATCCTGGTACGCCGGTAGCGTGTGCTACTTGGAATCTAGTGAGCGCTCCCCGCAGCTGATCGGTTACAGTCTGTATTCAACTAGCAGCATAGATGTAAGGATTTTGGCGAAGCGAGACGCATGGGGTCGCTGTATGCTTATATGCGCCATACTAATTGTGGAAGGGTATCCAATTGGAGTACTGTGACTCCATTTTGGGGTTTGTTGAGGTTAGCATGCTGTTCATGCACGATCAGATATTGGGATACTGGGAGCCAATTACGATTCGAGATATATGACACCCCTTGATATCGGTTCGACGCTATACAAGATAGAGAGTAGGTTAGCCAATAATGGCTGCTAGAGCTGATAATAGACGCAGTCGAAGTTTTGGCTCTCTCAGCTGCTGAAATTTCCAGTTTCTCCGAAACGTTTAAATAGCCGATTCTATCACGAAGTTAGCCTGTCATACGCACCCGAGGATGTATACATACGTCTTACCATCTACAGAATGTGCACAAGTTACGCAAATGGGCTACGTAAATGCATCCAGCCGCGTCAAGAGTGTTTGTGATCCATGATACATTATGGAGTCTGAGAGTGGCACATCCCCCTATTCGCTATCCGTCGGCATCCGTCAGATCAATCCCCCAAGACAGGGATTTTAGTAAAAGCTGGATGGTCTGGACAAAACAGACATTTCAAGCAGGATGCCATTGACTGGAACTGTCAATTCAGTCAATCGGTTGCTATTTCGGGTTTATGGCTCCTTAAGCGCCTAAACATGATGTAATCCCTGATCAAATGCGGCGGCGCGGGCCTTCCTTCCGACGACGCCGAACGTCATTCTGACGACACCGAACCGGACCCGAAAACGGATGCCCGTCGCCAACGACACATAATCAACTCCGCCGCCAATCAAGGGAAGCTCAGGGGTCAACCGGGAAGTTCCGAACAGACACGCGTATCACTCGAGGCGGAGAACTTTAGCTTCATGTAACTCCTTTTCCCTTGTTTTCATTTTTTTCATACAACTGACGATTGACCTCGATATCTCCATGACTGATGTCTTATACCCGATTCAAATCGCTGTTTGGACGACTTTCGCGTCGGGGCTCATCTGCGTCGGAAACGTCCTGTCCTGGATCGCCTGTGCCTGCTCATTCGCCGTTGCATAACGAATACGATGCGGATGTTCAATCATCTCCTTTGACGCGTCCTACGACCATTACGATCAACACACCAGAAACTATACCAGGTATGTAATTGTATCCGTTCAGGCGACTTTGACTCACGTTTTGTTTCGATAGAACCAACACCTACAGACACAGAATCATTCACGACTGCCCGAACTACACAACCTAAACGGCCGAAAGTACACAGACGACACTCATCCAGCGTTTCTGCTACCCTGAATCCAGATTCGCCTCCACCTCCACCTCCGTTGCCAATCCCACACCGTCGGCCGACGAGTTTAGCACTACGCGCGTCGAGTGTCGGACGATACCCGATCACGGGTGAAAGTGTACTCGCCGTTCAAGGCGAAAGCTTTCACGAACGTAGAGTGGCTAGTATGTCCAGCGTCGAACGCGAAGAAGAACGAGGAGGATGGAGAGGTGCACGAGACGAGTCGCGTATCCGAGAACCTCGAGGGAGGGATCGGCATCATCAACGAGACGAGGAAGAGCGAGAAGGATCGGAGTACTCTAGTCGTGGACCACCTGAAGCGCCGCCTATGATAGGATCGAATCGAAGTCAACGAGCGTTTTCGTTTTTGAGTAACCTTGCGAAGAGGGCTAAGCCGCCTTTTGCATCGAGCGGTGGAGGGAATGCGAGCTCAAGCAGGGAGCTTGGGAGGAGAGGAAGTAGAGTATTCGAGCGGCGTAAGTGTGCTGGTTCAATTCCGTTTGTTCGAAACCCAACTTACGTCTTTATCATTAGCCGTACTGGAAACCGAACCTGCCCCAATAACATCGACATCGACATCACGCGCTCTGATTCCATTTAACCCAGCTGGCACATTCCCCACGCCGTCCGCACCTCCCATAACGGCCCTCTCCACCGCAACATCCTCCCGATTCACACCAGCAATCGACACCCTCCCACCTCAACCAATCGAAGTGCTCCTACTAGCATTAACAACGCCTCCAGCTCCAAATGAAGACAATAACCATAACCACAGTCCTATGATCCTAGCCCGCCAACTAGCCAAACAGCTTCGTAACCCTACAAACTCACGAGGAGGCGTTGGGATCGGCATGCCCGGTGTTAAAGGCAGCGCGTTGGTCAGCGCGGGTGTGCTTGGAGATGTGGTTCGAAGTTTGAGAAAGTCGGGTGTCGTGGGAGGTGTGATGTGGGATATTGTTGGGGCTTGGTTGGAGGGAGATGTGACTTCGGCTATTGAGCGGTCTTTGTTGTGGAGTGCTTTGACTGGCACAGACGTGGAAGATAGCATCGAAAAGGGAGCGGGAGGAGGACCAGGAATATTCGATCCTGACGAATGGGCCGAACGTGATCGAACCGTTCGAGCGTTGACGGATGGAGGAAAAGACGTTCTTGGCCTACAACGATTCGTCGGTGTGGTTGGAGGATGGGTAGATGCGGCTTGTACAGTCGTCGCTGCGTCTCATTCTACGACCATGGCTACGACGCACCATTCGATGCCTCCCCCACCGGTATACATCCAAGCTCAAAAATCGATCGACGCCTCCTTGAGGTTGCTCGAAACTGTTTTGAAGCATAATGCGCCGAGGTTTGGAGAGCGGGGTGTTATCCAGGTCGTTGATGTTTTTTGTCGAGCTGTGGAACGAACTGTTGGGCCCTGGGAGTGTGGACCGACCAGCGTGGTCACAGGAGGAGAGGGAACTGCAGGAAAGGCGGCGCACCAGCATCGACGACAAGCTTCATCTGTCACATCTCCTCTCGCGAGTCCTTCCACCTCTGCACCCCCTCCTCAAGATACGATCACTACAACTCAGACAGCCCCGTATATTGTCACTGCTTCTCGATTCGTTGCACTCGTTCGAGCTTTGCAAAAATGGACGCACGTCCCGCCAGTGGTTCTTCAGATGGTGTTGGACCATTTGGGTCTAGTTTCGGCATGTCAAGACGCCGATGGTGGTCCCGCCTCGAAACGCCAACGGAGGTACGTTATCTTATATCCCTCTTTTGACCCCCATTCCTGACCTACATCCTGGCACCTATGCTAGTCGCAACACGAAACGCTCTTGTTTGACTCGGAGCATCCCGAGCCATCCGTCACTCGGTGCGAGAAGCAGCGATCCCTCGAATGGCGTGCATGCGATTCCAACGTGAACCCACAGAATTGACAATGTGGTGTGTCCCGCGTATGGGCGAGTTTAGGAACCCCCGCCCTTAGGCGAGGCATTCATTATTCTCGATCTCTGATCATATATCTTCTGGTTCTCTTTGGGATTCTCGACGCGGTTCGGTTGCCGGACTCGATACCAATGCCAATACCGCGCCGAATACGAACCGGACGCAGAATACGATGGTTGTAGTCTTCGATACGGTCGAGATGGAGCTTATGGAGTTGATGTTTCAAGAAGACCCAGATAGGGGGAGTGGGGCTTGGCAGACGGATTGGATCGTGCGTGTGTTGGGCGCTGCGTTTTCGGCTTTGGTGTCTACTCTCGAGGAGACGGGGGAAAATGAGAAAAATCGTACGATCACTGGAGAGACCAGGATTGCCGCTGAAGCAGTGCTGATCGAGATGCTCGGTATTGTGGATGCTCCACTTCAAGAGGCGACTGAGGACGAACAGGTACGAGGAAGGACGGGTCTTGGGCGAAGTGGTTCTTGCTGCTGTTCACCTATTTTCGATTTTCGGGTGAGTGGCGTCCCGGTAAATGGCCTGGTTTGGCTAATTGACGATGTGGGGTATAGGGTGACGAGGGTGTTGGATATTGGGCCTCGGCCGGGCGGTAAATTGGCTCCGTTGAACCCAGTGTTACCTGTGGTTCGCAAGATTGGACTCTCGACGCCAATTCATCCACCGTTGGTCCTGGCGTTGTTCGGAAAGTCGACACATCTGATTGATCACTCTGCCGTCATAATCATCAAGCACTATGTCTCCATGTCGCTCGTCACACCTTCCACACCAGCCTATCTAGACAACCTCCGCCAACTCGCTGAACATTTCTATAAACCCGATCGACCACTCGCACGCGTTGAACTTGCGCAGGTCATTGACAAGCTATCCTTTGGCGTTCGGGATTTGGTTGAATATCGACGTGGAGTTGTCGCTCTTTGTCTTGATATCTGGGAAGCCAGGGATGGGAGCCTTGTCAAGGAACCTGAGCTTCAGGTCGTAGCGTGTGCGTTACGGGTGCTTGGAGATGCGATCATAGCAGGGTCTGTAGAGAGTGGTGGTCGAGGAAAGACGGAGGAACGGCTACGGTTGCTCGTTGCGCTCGTTGGACGAGACGCGGATTGCCCAAGCCTCAAGCCCCATAATCATCACGAGGGAAAGTCTCCAGCCGAAGTGTCATCTCCTGTACTCGAGGGTCATATCCGGACTGAAGACTCGTCAGCGATCCTTATGACAGCCTTTTCAAACGTTCTGACTCCGACCGCTCTTACGCCGCGTGAACTACCGTCCGAAACTGCCGAGACTCCAATACCAAGGATGGCTGCTCCGGTTTAATACCCACCCAACTATATGGATCATGTGGGCGGTTGCAAAGCTATGGCTGCCGTTGTCACTCTCATCCAGACCTTCTCGGCTCTGGCTTTTTCTCCACCCCATTCCCTATCGACAACTGAGCGAACGGCCCGATCGCCTGCATCATTTCAGTGCATACTCGTCATGCGCGATTTGCTTGCTCTGCTCTCGCCTGTACGCGGAGATACGTTGGATCCTGAGGAAGAAGCTGCTGAGGAACGCAGCAGGACTATCGATGGGCAGTCGCGCTATTATATTGCTCCGCTTACGATCTTGCAATGGTTGGTTCGATTACGCGCCGACCGGGACCATCGGCTATATGTGATCAAAGACCTAGACAAGGAGATCGAACCGTTTGCAAGTTCAATCAATCATACCCCACATACACCTAAATCAAATGACGCCGCACCCACGACCGAGGCAACTCGAGCTCGAGACCGGGTTAGGGGGTGACGATAACGGTCAACGCACCCGACGGTGGACGGATTGGACGGAATCCGTCTCGGGGCCGGGTGAGCAACAGTCGAAGTCGGTCCAGGCAACCTCCACCCGCAATGGCTCAGCCTCCTCCCCGATGAAGCGCACGGGCTGTTCCAGAGATACTGCCGTTTGAAGTTTATTTGGGTCACGCCCGAACGAGGGTATGACAAAGTAGGGCTCCGGGAGAAACAGGCCGGTAGTGTGAGAAAGTCATGTGACTGACATTTTTATGCTCCATATGGCATGTTATCGGTTAGAAAGTGTAAGTAAAGGGTCTCACTCACCTTATCTGGTACAGAATGTTCAGTCACATGACTTTCTTACACCACTGGCCTGTTTCTCCCGGAGCCCTATGACAAAGTACGAACACCGAATCGAGCCGGGCAAGATGGGCTTATTGCGCAGCTCTGGCTACTTGTCTCGGCGTATGTCCGTGTCACGATCGACCTAATCACGACCGAACCGGACTGGGGGATTCTGTCCTACGGACTCTGCCATCTATCGCTTCAAATGTCCAACAAGCACTTATTCTGTGGGCCTCGCACGCGCAATGCAATCATCCGGCATATATTTGGCAGGAAGTTATTGGGCCAATCCTATACCACGCCGCAACACTCATGCCCAACCGCGAAAGAGACGAGCAGTTTGCTTTAAAGAAACCTCACTCTAGTACACCTTATCGCTTCGACAATCTTGTACCTAGTTCCAATACGTAAACATTGTCATCGAACCTCGTTCGCTCGGCACGATGGCGGCCTACACGAGCAACTCCCATCAAGACGAGTTCTTCAAGATGCTGCTCCAACGTGCCCCGGGTATGCCCGAATTCGACATGACCAGCGAATTCAAGATTGTGTCCGCAAAGTGTTTGCCCAATGTCATCTGCCAGATCAGCATGCGTGCAGATTTCTTCGCGCAGATTTATGTTCATACGCGGCACGATACCGGCCGCGAGGAGTATATCACACCATGGCGGCAGCGGTTACGCCAGATCCGGATGTTCAAGAGTCGGTTACCGGCTCTCCCTGTAGAAGACCCAGTAGAGGGTATTCTGGGACAAGAATTAGCGCGAGATTTTTCGAGGTCGTACTGAGAGGTGCTGGTGGCTAGGAATTTACACATGATTCAGTGAGCATGGTTCCATTTTGAGCTTTTCTTTGCTTTCCCCTTGTACTATTTTATGATGACGTACCGAAATTTTGATTTTATGAATTGTAACAATATGACCCGGGCGACTTTTGAAAATCTGGAATCTAGCAAATGACACTGCAATCGAATATTGACTTCGAAAAGGCCTACTATACTTTATCTGTGGTATCAATATGGTTTGGGGTTGTTATGTCGCTCATCGTCGCTCGTACTTCAGGTGTCGATTGCGATATGCCCAGGCATTATTTCTCACCTAGCCGCAACTAGTATGACGATAAGATTCTGATCACCGCCACTTGTCGCGGCCGATTTCAACAACGCCAACACCATGTGGATCATGAGACTCTTCGCACCACATGAAAAGCCACACGATCCATGTACCTCTATGGACCCATAAACATCTGCCAGGTATGGACATTCCTTATTCATGGGAAGGAGCTGTAAAGACTGACGGGGGGCGCTCCAGTACCGGCGCCAGCCTGTGCTTATCGGTGATCTCCAATGATTCACTACTATGATGCCATTCAATCAGGTACTTCTTTGTCTAGGCTTCGACTCAGGAGACGACTGCGCTCTGGGGATAAACGTAGGGAAAGGTATCACGGGAACATCATTGATCCAACACTTATGTGTCAATCTTATACTTTCCTATCTTATCGAGGTGGAACTTAACGAAACGACGACTACGCATGGCCGTAGATCACTCATACGGCAACACACCCGATATGCATGGCCAGACATGCCGCATACACGCATCGTATTCCGAGAAGAGAACAAGACTTTAGGATACCTCATTCAATATGTATGATATATTGCGTTTCACTCAGTATAAAGAAGGGGATACACCCAGCTCGAGAGCCCCAGAACCCCCTTCCATTCACACTTCTTGCCTTCTACCTGACAGGAATCCTAAAATGCCCACCCGACCCCGCTTTACGACTCCTCCTATGCCTGACGATGACGAGTTTACCGGTCCTCGAGGGCATAGTAGCATGAACGATGATGTTCATGCAGGTCGGCGCCGTCAGCTTCTCGAAGATCTAAAAATCTTGAGCTCTATGGGGTGAGTTACTCTCAGGGGTGTATGTAGCTTTGCGCTGATTGTGTGTTTGCTTTGATTCAAGGCTGAATAAAGTATTGCAACCACCGCCACTCGTTGTCATTGGTGGCCAAAGCGCTGGGAAATCATCTTTGATCGAAGCTTTGTGCAAGGTTGGCTTACGCTTTCTTCGTTCGGTAAAGAGCAGCACTCACGAAGCAAAAGATCGCCCTTCCTCGTTCGCCGGGCGGTTGCACAAGGTAACTTTTCTGGATCACCCAGCCTCAAGTAGATAATCTGACAGCCGAGTAGATGCCCAATAGAATGTCGCTCAAAATACGCAGATGAGCCTTGGCTAGGCCGTGTCTTTCTTCGTTTCGAGCTCGAGGGTGACGAGGGCTTAGTCAATCTACAAGAAGTCCCGTTTGGTAAGCTCCTATGTAATCTCAGTTTTCAGCATCTGACGCATCTCGTGTTCAGGCCCAGATCTGACAGACTCTCGGGAGCTGGAAAGGCGAATTGCGCAAGCCCAACTCGCAGTTTTATGCCCGCATGAGGATCCAAATCGATTCTTGGCCATTGACCCAAATAAGTTCAAAGCACCCCGACAATTTACCAGCTCCAGCATCATCGTTGACGTCTCGGGATGTGAACAGGCTGACTTGAACTTTGTCGATCTCCCAGGTAAATCTTCAATGTGCTTATGTTTCGAGTACTCATCTCTTTGATTTTAGGTTTGATCGCTGGTGTAGGACAAGTTGACAATGCTCATATTCATCAAGTAGAACGAATGGTTCGGGGATATATATCTAAGCCGAACACAATTATTCTACTGGTCGCGGCTTGCACCAGTAGGTTTTTCCATGTCATGCGTCTGCTGAATTTTATCAGAATTTCAATAGTTGACTACGAGACTCAAGGAGCTGGGGCATTGGCTGCTGAGTTTGATCCAGAGGGAGAGAGAACAATCGGTAAGCGCTTGAAAATAATGCATTCATTATATTGTAGAGTAACCACTCGCTTCTTCAGGTGTGCTAACCAAGGTTGACCGGATCGAGAGCTCAGAGGACGGTGCCTAGTGGACTGCCATGGTCCAGAATCGAGTCAACCGACTCGCCAACGGCTGGTATGCTGTTCGTCAGGCGGACAGTAATCAACGTAAGCGCGGATTGTCCTGGGACGAGACCCGTGACATGGAGGCCAATTTCTTTCAAACAACCACCATGTGGACAGAGATGCCTCCCGAACATCGTGCTCGCCTAGGATCTGGGAGTTTATCACATCAGCTAGGAGTTGTTCTGTCTCGAGCGCTTGAAAGCCGGTACGTGTTTTGTTACAGCTCGTGCGACGCTTCTTACCTTATTTCTGGTAGTCTTGTTGTGTTGAAGAAACTGATTGATGGGCACTTGGATCGTTTCCGAGTTTGATGACAAGTTCCTTTTGATGGTAACGCTTTATGATCAATTTTGTATTTGATCGCTGATGACTTAAGACCTCAATGACCGATTCTGCCTGTATGCTTCCAAAATATCACTTTCTGTACATCTCTTGCTGCTCTGCCTTCTTAATGGTTATAACTAGCATGTAAACCTATGTACTGGACAAAAATATTGACCTTGCGCTGTGTGGATGTACTGACTAGTGATAGCCTTGTCTGTGGGACGACCAACCTCACAAGGGCTGTCGATGTTCGTGTTGAAAGCCTTAGAGATGCGACTGTGCCGGAGAAAATCGTACGCGCAGTGTGAATCCAAGTGATTTTCAGCGAATCCTCTGGATTTATGTGAGACCACGTGAGTTCATGAGTACCTCGATGAGAATGCACGTTCAAGTGGAATCACTAGAATCCAGCAGGACAAAAGCGAGTTGGGACTAGCGAAAACCAGTAGAAAGGGCGCATATACTCGGTATATGGTGGAGCGAGTCTTATTTGCGCTCTCTGGGTTCTGTGCACACACAGAACTGCTTAAGAGATTAGTACAACAAGTGAGCTTTGAGCAGACTATGACGTTTCACGTGTTATCCTCTTTTACTGCTTCATAGCCTTTGCCATATCGCGTTGGTACGTCACTCCACTGAGTTGTTCAAACAATATCGGCTGATCTTCAGGCAGGACTAATGTCAACAACCATAGATTCTACAACTCGATGCAAAAGATTACAACTCGAGGCGCCCCTAGTACGGGGATGAATCTCAAAAACCTCCAAATATTGACTAACCCTGGATGGCGATTCAATAAAGTAGCACATCATCATATAGAGTTCCTGCTGAGCGCATCGCATTTAGAACGAGTCCTACCCAAAAGTCGGTGTTTGAGGGGCTTGCGCGACGGCGATAGTTGTTACCCGAACTATTAGGGGCAGAAATTCATTATCCACGGGTCGATATTCTCGGCTATGGAAAGAATAAAGACACAACTCTAGGGGACCATTGTATGTAGGAGTATAACATAGGCTCGCATTCGATGTGAAAGTTGTTTGTAGCCCAACTTGTGTCCAAAATCTGGTTTAAGGTAACGCAACATTGGCTATCACTCGGTATGTGCCATGCAAACTAGAGTCAAGGCACTATACAATAAAGGTATGTGTCGTATTTATTCAAACGTAAACAAATGCACGCGTATTCATCCAAAATCGATTATATCCTACGGTGATGGTGTACAACGGATGTACATATAAATAAATAGCTAAGAATAACGCAGGAATAAAGCCGATATAGAAACAGCAGAGACGAAGAACGCAATACTAACCTGAACGACTCATCCCAGTTCAACCCATTCTCTCCATCGAACGTTTGAGCTTGTTTAGGCTGATAGGAAAGCGGATAGACCGAAGCGTAGAACGAAAACCGCATATGTGTTGAACAAAAGTCGGGACTGGAGCCCGTTCAGTTAGTCGAGGGGGTAAGCGGAGTAGCTGATCCGAGTCGCAAAACTATAAGATATCGCAAATAATCAAACTTCTAGTCGTTCTCGAGACTCATTGTGTTCACTCGATCCGTTACTAGAGCCAATAAATAGGCGGGAAGGGGTTACTTCGAGTGATGGGCGTGTGGTATCTCTATATCTGGCAAGCGAACAAATCAAACGGCATCCCATAGCATCCTCAAATAAATCCTCGTGACGATGTGAGTGAGGATGGTTTAGACGAAGGGCGTCGCAGGGAGATATGATACTTACATTGATCTTTCGTGCCACAGTAGATTTGCCCAAACGTATTTCCCAGAACCGTGTGTTTGTAGCCCAGTTTCGATCATGGTTTCAACGCATCATCCGAGCAGAGAATACCCACCAAGAGCGTAGAGTACCAAGCTCATTATATCAGAAAGGCAAAATCTAGATCTCGCCGAAATGAACCCCCTAAAAGCTGGGATCAAGGGTGGGATTATTTAGGCTCATGAGTAAGAATCGGAGAAGTACGAGACTCAGAATGAGAACAGTCAAGCAGGAGTTGTCGTACGGAGCAATCGAAGCAGAATGATCCAATCCGTCCTATGCAGTTGAGGAGCTCGTAGGGGCTGGAACGACGAGACATTAGCTCTCATTGTTGACAAAACAAAACTCGAACAAGAACACGAAACTCACAGTCGGATAGGCGACGAACCACACTCAGTTGACCACGATTCATTCCTCGGGACCGAGAGGTCTAACCTTTGCGCTGCTCCAATCGTCTACAAGTTCCCGGTATTCCCTGAACCAGAATTGAGTGTTCGGCGCCGGACTGTTAGACGTTAGATGCGGATCATGGAGATCCATATGCGAGTCGATGATTTCCACTGGTTATATCGAATGTTATGGCCCTTCGATTCTCGTTCGTACGGGGTGTTTGTCCGTTAGCAGCCGACATGGTCCAAGCAGAGAAGATGTCGTACACGTAGGCTGTGAGCTAGAGAGAAGGCATTCGAGCTCAATGCGTCGTCAGCAGTTTAGAACAAGAGAGCCACGAGACGCGTATTCGAGACTGGGAGCGCTGACTTGACGAGAGCAGCCGTCGGGTTCATCCAGGCTTGTTTTGGCCAATGACTCGGCTGACAAATGATGCGCACGTGATACCCCGCCCATCACTGCCGCCTACCATCAGAGTGTCGCAGCATCTCGAATATCTTGGTCTCCAACTCTCTTTTGCTTCATTTGACCATTTTCCGCCATAAATAGAAACCTTTTGCCTCGCTCGGACTGATCCTTTGGCGGTATCCGAGAACTCACGAGAGCCCAGTTCTGGTTCTAGACAAGGCTAATTCCACAGCCAAAAGGTATACGAGATGAGGCGCATGATCGAGCTTTGCATGGGAGTAACGGAAATATGTTGTGCGTAATTAGGGCTTCTTGTTGGAAGTGGTGAGCTCAAGAGAGACGAAGGATAAGTTATGCCGGAATCCGATTCGAAATGATTACGGCGAGCTCCATCTGTTACGTACCGTCTCGTCCGCCCGTACAACTTCTCGAACTATGATAGAGAAATCGTCCCCACACACTGGGCAATCCTTACCGCCTGGTGAGTCGTCAAACTCGTCCAGGAGCCCCATGGTTGATCATTCATTCCGGTTCAGTTGCCTCAGGTAGACGATTCGCGGTTGGATATCGCATTCGCTGAGATCATGATGCGGGGTTCCGTAGAGTCAAAGATGCATAATCATAGGCTCGGCCCACGGTTAGTTTAGCGTAGAGCTATGCGAACGAGGGAGCGTGGTACTAAATATTATATCGGCTAAATTGTAGGTTATCGCATTCGGCAGAATTCTGTTCTGGAGTTGAATCCTAACTTTGGTACGTCCCTACGTGTGCCGGTATGATGCTCCTCAACTGACCTCTCAGGCTACAGGACCACCACACCGCATCGGTTTTTCATCCTCCTCGGACCTCTCACGCTTTCCGTCTCTCGGTCCGTGGGGTATCAATCTCCGGATTATTCTTCCTTTTGTTCTAGTACGAGTCGATGAGTTGTATGATGAACAGGTCAAGCACTTCTGTGTGAGTAGGCTCTCATTTTGTCTAAGGTTGATTGGGATGCGAGGATATCCAGGAAAGTCAGCTGTCTTCGCTCGCACCATCCTTCTTTTTTTCCGACATGAATACGAATCCGGGCTCAATTGAGGTTTGCTCAAAAAAGTGATCGTAGGCGGTACGAGCACCCGGAACACGTGAACCGGATTGTCATTCTATTCCTTGGTCTGATTTTGTGAGTAGTTGATCTCGTAGACTTGCAGATACGTAAACATTGCGAGAAACTAGTAGTAGATTCACTTATGGCGCATACAAAGATGGCAACCAAGAGCACAACTTCGAACTGAAGCATCAGAAAGGCGCAATCCAAATCATGGGCTTATTAGTTAGTAAGTGACTGAACTTGCATCACAGTTCTTGTCGGGCTGAATGCAGGATGTTCAGCTACGCCGGAGGGAGAAAGTTGAGTTACTCATTTCGGGAGCTTTTCAATAGCACCTCCTCGCATCAGCTCCATGACCGGTTTGAACTTATCCCTTTATCTTACGTGCGATATGATACGCTCAGTACGATTGTGGTCGGATATCCCTCGTGTTTTTCGATCTTTTGTGCTTCCTTTTCTGCGTATCTGTAACTCAGTTCGCCATCTCAATACAACAACTTTCTAGATTCCTTCTAATTTGAACCTCATGATCCTTGTTTTTCAACGCGAAATGGACAAATGCGTGAGAAGGATAGAAAGAATATCAAATTCAATGATCCGCTGTGGGACGGAATACAAGGATCATTAGTTAGACCACTATGAACCGCAATCTGGACTCCCGCCCCCACCCTTGAAATCGAAATTCTGTTGTCGATGTCTGAATTTGGACATCCTGATCTTAGCTGGCAAAAATATCATTCGAAATTATTAGCTGACAGAAAGTCCAGGGTCCACAACTATGAACCAAAACTTTAGAGTTCGCGCCTGAGCGTCGGAGGAAATGACCAAGAGCCGCTCTATTAGCGGGAGACTCCTGAAGGATTGTTTCGACAGAATTACGATAATAATGGGTTCAAAGTCTGAGAGATCAGTCAGAAAGTTAAGAACCCAGTTGCAGATGAGCCCGAGGCGAAAAGAATCCCGGAGATGGTGAACGGCATGTGGAACCACGGTGTATGCACGGGTCTTGACTCCATCCTTCATCGTCCATAATCTAACGAAACCGCTTGATGTCCGCGGCAAATCGGAATGCTGCGAGCAATAACAAGCTGGGAAGATGATTGGCTTGAGGTATGGTACCTATCAGAACTCCAGCAAAGGTGTCGAATTGGTCCTGCAGGCTGAGTAGTTGCAAGAGTTGGGTAGGCAAGGCTGCTGGGATGGGCTAGCAATGGGGTTATAGTACCATGTATAAAAAATGACAGGGCTTCTGCAATTATCGACTTGAATATGGGCGGAGGCCATCAGCATATTGCCCTAGCAGAACTGTCGGACGAGGCGGGATGCTCTAAGCAGCAAGAGATCCAGCGTGACTGATCATCCATCTCTCGACGGGACGATGAGAAGAAGAACCGAGGTGAAAACGGGCAGAGGTGTTGGCGGAAAACTAGCAAGTTGCGAGGAGCAAAATCTTTAGACTGTCAAGACTCAAGCGAAAAGAAGAGCCAAAGTCGAGACTGAATAAAAGCGCTTCGGGTCACCAGATTGTCCTACGAGTCCGAATGCGAGCAGATAATGGAAGTCGATCAGCGTAAGCCAAGTCGCAGTCGTAGAGGCGGCATGAATGCGAACATCATGACTGGTGGCTCAGATATCCAACGGCAGCTAGCATGCAGTCGTCTGTTTTCCGGTACATCAATGATCGAGCTGATATGATAAGCATATAAGAAGGTCGAGGATGGAGTCGGATGCGTAGTTCTTTTGCACATATGAGAGAAGGACAAGACATTCCTAGGCACAGCGACTCAGCTGTGGACCAAGCGCAAATCAAATCCACACTCACATTGTGGTACCGGACTATGGCGCGGCAAGCAGGCACCATGCATGTTTGCTCTCCCGGACATCGATTCGTCTAATCAGAAACGCTGGGTATGTGCTGAGAGGTGTGCGAGAAGGATGGTGCAGGACATGACATTTTGCACGTGAGCCGGTCTAGATCGTTCACTCGCCGGGCGCTAGCTGAGTTACGCACGTAACGCGGCCCTGGACCCCGTACCACAAACCACGACCTAGGCATGGAACAGTTTTGTCAACTTGTTAATTTTGGGCCTATAGCGGTAAGTGGCTCGACTAGGCTACTCTTCTTCAAAATGCGACTAATGATCGTGATGTATGACAGGAGGTGAGGTGTATTTATACGACCAAGGCTGGCGCTAGCTTGATCTCGCACAGGAGCACGAAGAAATCAAGGGGCGGGTGAGTGTATATAACTTGGGGTACAAGTAAACTGTCTGATATGCGTGTACACTCTGCTTGGCTACTCGTTCAAAAGCCCGAGATACGACAAACACTGTATACTTGGGTGGGTTATGCACGCTTCTTTCCTGAACTGGTGCTGAACAATGTTTGGTCGAACCTAGCTGGTATGTTCAAGCGTAAGATCATACGGTATGATTCTTCTCACGTAGCAGAAATCTTGGGTACGGTAGAGCGTACGTCATGATCCGATCTATGAAAGTGCGAGGATGCTAACATCACGGCCATTGCTCAGGAGGTACGTGACAACTGGAAGCTCACGACAGAATGATTCATGAGGCCGATTCATGAATAGCATGTACGTGAAGGGTGGAGGTTTGTTATATCATACGTACTGACACAATGGACTTGATGGTTATGCAGAGGGTGAGGGTTTTTGTCAAATAATAAATCTGTGATACCAGAGCTGAAGCCAAATCACATTTTGTTCCCCGTGTTGTGTCTTAGGATGTGAGTGAGCGAGGCCTATCTGCAATGCTCATTCTGATTGTGTTTATTTCTCCCTGCCGTGTCTCAGTTTGTGAGTGAACCAGACCTACGCATGGCATGCGCTCTGATTGTTTTTGTTTCTCCCTGCTGTGTCTCAGTTTGTGAGTGAACCAGACCTACCCATGACATGTGGTCTGATTGTGTTTGTTTCTCCCTGCCGTGTCTCAGCCTGT
>JAYRCO010000146.1:0-45207 GCA_037042815.1 Ceratobasidium papillatum | reverse complement strand
GACACGTTATCATCATTAGTCTTTGGCATACCTCCGCTGGTCTGCTACGACGCCATCAACCATCTCCAGCTGACTAAACCGGCCTCGTTCCCCGTCTTAGAATGGGTATACGGCTGTTCTACGGACATCGTCGTTTTACTGGCTCAGATCAACTCGTTCCGGACTCCTAGACAGTTGGCTGAATCCGTCGCAAGCCCTGGCCACAACTACAATGATTGGTCAGAAATAGAGCATCACCTTCACGAGTGGAAACCAGCAGTAGATTATGTGGACGGTCCGACTGCTATGGTATCTAGGCTTACCGTCTACGAAAGCTGGAGGCAGGCGGCTCTCATATATATATATATATGGTGAGCTACACAGGTACTTGGTTAACGTGCAATCGTTGATCTACTGATCCCCTTCAGGGTATGTGTGGTGTAAACTCGGCCGACCCGCGCGTGGAGTCGTCTGTGAACCAAGTGATCCAACTTGCAAGTACGTTCGAGTCCGGGTCAACCTTTGAAGAGCATGTGCTCTTACCAGTCCTAATCGTAAGTGACCAATTCTCCTAGCCCGAGCTAATGTCTAATGTCTTGTGTCTCGGAAATGAAGGCTGGGGCAGTGGCTCGAAAGGAGAAGCATCGTGACTTTGTACGCGGCTTAATATCTAGGTCCCGCGGTCAAAAGGTCCGGATTCTTCGCGGGGCTGATTTTGTGTCTGTACTTGATCATCTCTGGCACGGAGCAGGTGTTGATGGTTACCCCACAACGTGGGATGAGTATGTTAGTTCTCGCCGCGCAACTCTGCCTGTTGACGTATGACGCCGGCTCATTAGCTTACTTATTCTGACAATAATTTCATTCTACGTTTTGTGTAATTTAGTATACACTGTATCAGCATTTAAAAGCTTGTCAGTGTAGCGTTGATGGTGGCCACGGTGACCTTGCAGCAGAGCACCATCCAAGACCACGATTTGTATCGTAGTAGCCTGAAATACAAATCGAAGAATTTGAAGCGACCGCGCTCGTAAGCTGAAGATCTGTGTGCTCATGTTTGAGCCCCTTGAGTGATTGCTAATGGATGCTGACGCAGGCTTACTTCAACCACATTTCTGTGGCCGTATACCACGATCTGTTTGAACAACACTGCGGCAGAGCTCTTTCACGCAATAAAATATCTTTTCTGTACTCGCTGCTTCTCTATCGCAATGCTAAAGCAAAACCCCAGTCGACCCGGTCCAGTCGGCACCAGCTGCTTGACTTGTAAACGTAGGTCAGTACAATGACGTTAGTATTTTCTCCACATGAACATCAATTTCTTGCTTGAGTAGACGCAAGAAATGTGATAGAACCCGACCGGCTTGTGAGAGATGTTCCAACAGTGGAATTGTCTGTTTGGGATACGAACATCTGAACAACACCCCATCCGATTCAAGTGATGGGCAACCGTTTGGATCTCTGGATGATATCAGCACTACGAAAACCCCTCCGCTTTTCGGCCTTGTAGAGCAACCCAGCTGTCAGGTTGCTCCCTCACCACGCGAAGAGCCTACTGTACTGTACTCTTCTTTGGTACTCAAAAACTCTGAGAGATGTTCTTCGCTCCATACGAACTCGCTTGTCTCTTTCCCAAACTATGCCTATCAAGACTCTATGGGGTATTTACATACCAATACTACATCTTTCAATAATGAGGGGCAGGCCTCAAGCTCAGCTCGTTCTATGATAGACTCTGCCTCTACTGGCGTGACTGTATATCCAAGCACAACACGCAATATTCCCACCTTCGGCTACACAGGGCCTACTGAAGCTATCCGGCGTGCTTTAAATAATCTGTTGAATTCATTACGTTCCTTACCCAGCCCACATAACACGTATCTGGCACCCGATAATGCAAGCCAGATAATTAACTTCGTTTTAACACAACGTAGGTTTGATTGTACTCTCCACTGTTATCTTATATGTTTGGTTTTGCTAAATCAAAGGGAACAGATGAAGAGTTGGTGAAACTTGCGTACTTCAAACCGATACGTAAACATATGGATATCGCCCGTAGCTCTTTGGCCTTGCGGTTGCAGCGGTCTCATTCGACACGTTTGATAATGCTCCTAGGATGCCAAATCTTTCAGTCTTTTCTAGATGGGACCACCGCTGAAAATTTTCCGGGGTACATCGCCTGGTTGAATCGATTTGACGATCAATTACGCTCGGCAGATTGGGATTTCGCCTCTACCGCATCGTCGGATAGACTTACTGCTAGTTTAGAGGTACATCCCACTCATTTGCTCCTTTAGAATAGCTCACATTCGTCTTTAGGTGGCTTTTATGAGATTGAGGCTATTTCCTAGTACCAGTGTACACCAAGTACTAAAACAGTCGGCTGCTACTTTCCTGCAAATAGCTCTCACAGAGGATGTTTGGACGTCATCTTCTTCTTCAGCCTCTGGGTTGGTTTCTGCAGCACACGTCCTTGCGTCCACCCGCCATGAGCTTGGCCACTTTATGCTTTTTGACTCGCTCTGTTCTATGGCCTATGGTCTCCCTCAAGTAATTGACTACGATACCTCTGTTCCCCCTCTCCAGTCCGATATCCACCCTATTGAGTGGGCTCACGGCTGCCCGGTTGTATTTCAGATAACCCTTATAGAAATTAATTCGCTATTTCACCGGAAGCAGTCTGAACAAGAGGTCAACTGGCGACCCATTGAGCAACATCTTCAGTCGTGGCAGCCTGTACTGTCACATGTTTCCGATGATGACTCATGGAAGACAATCGCTCGTGTGGCGATTCAGGAGAGCTGGCGTCACGCTTTACTCGTCTATCTATATATGGCAAGCTAGATTTACTATTTTTCGACCTTACACTCAACGCTGTTGGTTTAGACACTAGGCGGTGCGAGATCCGACGACCCTAATGTCCAGTCATCTGTGGGACAAATTTTCAAGCTGGTGGCTACTATTCAGTACTCCGAGGAAACCTTAATCCACTTTCACCTTCTTGCGCAGTACCTGATTGTAAGTAATTAGCTAGACGTTTTTACGGAATATTAACATTTCGTTATCTTGCAGGCTGGTGCGTGCGCACAGACCGAGAAGCATCGCGCTACCACCCGAGAGAGACTTGGCGACGTAATTGACAACGGTTTATGGATCCTTCAAGGCTGCGACTTTGTCCCTGTACTCGACTACCTTTGGCACGGTGCCGCTGCGAACGGCCGGCCAATCAGGTGGAGTGATTATATCAGTGCAAGACAAATTATGCTTCCGGTTCCTATTTGAAGGAAGCTTGAGTTTTCCCTAGAAATGCTAAATACCTAGCTTATGATACTGTGTATTTAGTTGTTTTGGCGACTCTTCTTACAGCGGGCTCAGAGTGTTATCGTCTATAAGCATAAGACAGGTGTGATTTCCTGGAGTGTATGCTTATGGTTAGGATTGAAGCTCGAGGAGTAAAGACAAAAGCCACTGAGATTTAGTATCCGTCTCACAAGGCTCATTTCATTTCATTCCGACATTCCATAAAGGTACAAGAAGTATCCGTTCGGTCAACTGGTTAGCCTCCGCCACCACAACCCTGGAAGCAGCTGGTGTTAGCATCTGAGCAGTAAGCAGTAGATAAGTGCTTACCCCACCACCACCACCACATCCCCCCTGCAGCATTATAAATAAATTTAGTGAAACAATAAAGCTTTAAATATATAATTACTTACCCCACCACCACATCCGCCGCCGCCACTGCCGCCGCCACAGGCTCCAACGCCGGCCCCAGCACACGCACCCATAGGTCCAATGTACATTCCCCCGAACGGGAGTATGCCATAGTACCCCATCCCAGCTGCACACACACCAGCTGAATACTTGCCATCCGTGGCTAGCTGGCTAAGCTTTTGTCCGTACAGTACACCTCCATCGTAAGCCGCACACGTCTCGGCACCAAAAGGTACGACCGGCATTCTAAAAAAGACATAGAGTTTAGCCGGCAGAGCCTTCGTACATTATAACAAAGTACTCACAGGTTTGCATCTGGGACAGGTCGCATGAACCCTTGCTCATGCCCCTCTGATCGCCGAACGCTCATAGCTTCCCACCCATCCGAAGGCACTTTGCCCTTCTCCAAGCCTGTTCGTATCTGTTTATCCCACTTGGCATGCTCTTGAACTCGAACAGCTCGACGTGACTCGGTTAGTGGCTGCCCAACTACGAGAACCGCGTTGTGTTCCGACGGATGAGTGACTGGAACATCACAGTCGTGGGTAGGCATAAGTTGAGGCCGAGTGTTTGTGAACGCTGGAGGGGCTTTGCTCTTGCCCTTGAATATCCTCGACAGCGTAGCCACAGGATCGACCGGCTTGCGCGCAGGTGGATGGATGCATCCACAAGTGTGATATGGAACCCCGTGTCGTTGCTATATGCGCACGTTCAGTCTGGTATGCACGCTAGATCATCCATGGCACTTGCCTCCCAGTACTTGGCCGTTTGATCATACGCATCAGACAGTCTGTTGTCTTCAATTTTATCATCATGATCGACAAACCGTCCAATAATTGCTAGAGTTTGAGTCCTATTGATTCAAGGTCAACAAAATGCTCAATAAAGTGAAAATATGCCAACCTATAGGCTTCATGCTTGAGCTGGTGGGTATGCCAGGCAAGATCCTACACAAAATTTCGAGTCGGTGAGAATCGATAACAGAACGCCAGAGCTGAAACTTACAATATCCTATAGGAGATCGTATGAGTACTCGATATTTTAATAATATTCCACAGCTGAACTCACAAGGGTAGGGACAAGCATCGTCCTAGTAAGCTGGGTCATAACATCCAGCCACGCGTTGTATCGAGCAATGCATCGCAGAAGTATCGCAGGCTCATCGTCAAACGTCCGAGGTTCAGCCCAACCCAAGCCGACCATCTTGTCAATAAAAGAGC
This sequence comes from Ceratobasidium papillatum, assembly GCA_037042815.1. Lineage (NCBI taxonomy): Eukaryota > Fungi > Basidiomycota > Agaricomycetes > Cantharellales > Ceratobasidiaceae > Ceratobasidium > Ceratobasidium papillatum. The sequence continues at coordinate 40,297 of JAYRCO010000146.1, read as the reverse complement.
CTTGGCGAAGAATCTGTATTCGTATAAGTATCACATTTGAGCCCAAGCAATATGCATATATTCACCGCTCCACATAGTTCAATCGAGAACGGGTAGTTAGGAGAGCGGTAGTAGCTTAAGATCCGAGTAACTCTACAACACACCCGTCAGCCGTATATCACGAAACCAGACATTGTTGGACTTACTGTTGCTGGCCGCCACGAGCTGCCAAACCTGCCTTGAGCGCGGTCTCCACCTGCTGGATCGAGTAGTCAAATGCTCCCGCAAGCCAGTCTCCGCGAGTAAACTTCATGAGCGCGGGACTGAGAAAATGCTAAACCCGAAAGTAACTGATTAACGTTAACCTTTGGATCTAGAACCATGACTCGCCTTGAGCAAAACCTCATTGTTACGAACTGCCTTGATTACACTAGGCTCTCCGGTCTTCCAATCCAATAGAGTGCCCCTGTTATAACATATGAGATAGCCATCTCATACTTATATGACGAGATAGCTTACGAAACAAATGTGGTTGGCGTGGTTGACTTGTTTTCCAAACTAATCCTCACTTTGATGATATCGTCACATAATGCGCGGACCATCATTGCCTACGCACAACCCATCAATCCTGATTCTCAAGGCACAATGGACTCTATGCTCACACTTCTATCAAACACTCCCATACACACGTGGCACCGTGCCTTGAACTCGTGCTGTGCGAATCCAGTGTCCTCGTTTGTGATCCAACATACCTCCGTCATCGTCCTCTCTTCGCAACGCGGGCATGGTACCATTGTCGTATCAGAGAGTGTTGTAGCTAGAGGTGCAGACCAATGTTCACCAGTCGTGAGTTCAAACCGGCTCTGACGTTCGGGAAATGGATCTAGAGGCAGAAGCGTGTCCATATCGAGTATACAATCGACAAGGTGGAGTGGAAAGGCGCTGCAGACGACAATATTGCTCAGATTCTATAGGATCTCAACCTGCAAAAACAAGCCTCTCGTACCGTATGTGAAACAGCTTCGACTTGTCCCTCATCCCATCTTCGTAGTACACCCTTGGGTTCAGCAGATACGTATGCCACGCCATCAGCACGTCTAGGGGTGGCACTTCCTCCTCTTTCATGTCTTGCACTCCGCCCAAGAAGCTGCTCAGGCCGCGATCGGCCCACTTTGCAAACCGATCCACGGCCCTCGCGATGTATATCGCCCAGAGTTCGTCGACAGAGCTACGCACATCCGGACCTTTCTGTGACTTGACAGACGCCTTGAGCCGCGCAAACGCACCCAGGAACGCCAAGTGTGCGCGTATCTCCGGGATGGTGACGAGATCGAACGCGCCGATTACTTTACCTCCAATCTCGAACGACTGTGGCGTGGGTAGATTCGAGGCGGCTGGTGCACGAGCACGTTGAGGAAGATTTGAGGCCCCGTCTCCGCTGTCTGTGACATCTAGAGGTGGTTTTTTGTCTATAAGAACGGCAGGCGCGGAAGAACCTGGTTCGAAGGCGGGAGGTGCGTCGTCGTGTTTGTTCCCAGAGCCAGATACAGAGTAGACTGGTGGTGCTGTAGTGGTGTTGTTCATGTTGGCAGGACCTGGATAGCCAAGAGCAACAGGGAAGATGTATATATAACCAAAGATTCGAACGCGATGCTGATCCACGTTCACCGACGAAGGCTAAGCGGTGCGGCCCACAGACAGCGAAGAACCGAGTAAATAAAACCTCCAGCAAGCTTGTGCTATGCGATATGATCGCAGCCAGTCACGCACAGTCGATAGATGATGAAACAGTGCCGAGGTACTGACGTTGCAATTCATGTGATCAAGAATCTGATGCAACAACAGGAGAACCAGGCACCACCTGTATCCATCCGGCGGGGCAGTGAAAGATAAGACACAGACATTGGCACGGGCCAGTTTGAATCCAGCTGGGATCATAACGGCGCAGTGTGGAGGTATTTTTGTATCGCGCCAATGCTGTTAGAATACAGTTTTTGATGCAATTTGAGTTTGCAAATCGGGCTTTGATGACACTTTTGAACACAACACGCGTAAACATATATAATTGTTGGACATCCATTCGAGGAGGGACTAAGGGGCCTCTCAGGGGATCATTTTCAAGGACATAAGTCTTGTTAGCACAAAGTACCAAGAAAATCCTCAATCATAGGTCAATAGGTCATATATATGACCGGGAACTAAGAGAAACTACTGTTACAAGATTCCGATGAACAAGATAACATCACAAATCCCTCTACACCAGATTTCATTACTATAAGGTTCGGCTTCTGCACGACTGTCATGGGCGTAGCTTAGAGAAATGGTTGTGTTCGATAAGAAGAATGATTAATGGCCAGTAATCGATTCCCAGCTGCTGCCATGTACAAAGTTGGTAAAATTAAGCACTCAAGGCTTGCGCAAACCTGCAGACGACATAAACAGTGATGAATGGGTTATCATCTGGAGGGAGATCTAGCCTGACTTGTTACATAGTGATAGAGCTGGGTATTAGGGGTCAATAGTCGAGTATATGATTTAAATACCTGTAGGTTCACTTTAAGGATGGACTATCATATTGGAGTGGCTAGGTTGCAAGTGTTGTAATATCTTCCCACTAGCACTGGCTTTATTTTATCAACAACCGAAAGTTCAACGGATATCAAATCCTTCAGCTTTTTGATTCCTACAGATGGTATTCTGGATTTCCATGGCTGAAATGACTTTCTCAAATTCATGCAACAAGAACCGGCCAGCCCTGTACATATTTTCATGAGTGTTATGTCTCGCAGTTGAGCGAGATACATACCGAGGTAAAATCTAGATAATTAAGCCCAAGCATGGAGTTTGCATCCCCCCGAATGTCATCACGCGGCCGGTAATGGTAAGCAATAATATCCTTCTTGGATTTGGGATCCCTATAAGTACCTTGAATCAGTGGGGTCTCTCAACAAGCAAGCTAAAGACCATACCAAAACACAGAGTTGCCCCCAGGTGCATAGATGTTCCCATGACTTGCTAGCACCAAAGTACCACCCGTCTCTGTCAACGCCTTTCCGGTCGCATCAACAAATGGACCTGAAGCGCTCTTGCTCCGCCCAGCATAAACCTTGTATTCGTCTCCAGGCGCAGGAAGGGCGGCAGCGTCAAACGCGCAGCATGATCCAGAGGAGTAGAATAGATAATAGTACGCTAGAAAGCCAATATCAGTCAACTCGCATAAGAATGACTTTCTGATCATATATACCTGACTTCTTCGGCTTGTAAACAAATCCGCCTTCGGCCGACTGTGGTGAGGTTTGGTTTAGAACAAGGTGGGTGAGCTGGGGAGCAGCGGGTGTTAACGGAGCTAAACCAGACGGCGCAAGTTCGAATTGGAAGATATCGGCCCAGTAGGATCCTAAGGAATTCTCCACTTTATCAATACTTCTGGTTTTCGCTCGGGAACAATAACGAACCAAACGTAAACAACAGCTTCCCGTCGGCCTGAATGACATTTGCGTCGATCGCGTTATAATTATCGCCAGCTTTGGAGGCGAACACAGTACCATGGTCCGTCCAAGAGCCTGAAAAGAACTTTCAGAAATGTTGACTGATGAATCAAGAGAACCAAGACGCACCATACTCCATCGTTTTGCTTGTAGCAACTCCTATCACACTATTTTGAGTACCAAACTGAGAGATGGAGTAGTACACGAAGTAAGTTCCTATCACCGTTTCATTCAGCCAAACGACCAAGGAGGATTATTAAGCTGGTCTCTCACCGTTGATGTTGGTAACATCCGGAGCCCAGGTATCTATCAGAATTTTGTGACTTTAGGACTGGTTCTTTCATGGAGCTCAAAAGTAGCGTACCACAGTGACCGGCGTTCTAGACGAGTGCATAAGTTAGGAATGACGTAAAAATTCATCCAGAAAGTTCAACGTACCGAAGAAATTATTGAGCACCCCGTAGGAAGATAAGATCCAATGGCCGTCCATGGCCTAAGCGATGCTTGTTAGCTTATTACGTACATCAGACGCAAATGACCAAGCCCCACCCCTTGAGCGCCTTGCTTCGAGAAACACCCCCATGAGTACTAAACACATAATAATAGTCGGATTTTTCGTTATATATGATGCTTGGATCATGCGTATAGATACCCGACCCAGTCAATTTCATCGGCAAAGGGTAACTCGAGTTTGTTTGACCCTTCGCGCCAGTGATCAAACCACCAAGAAGTCCTCCGAAGAGCAAACGAGTCAGAGAAGAGAACAACATGCTGAGTCTCAGAATCAGGAAGCTTTCTTAGAGTCCGAGGGAGATTTGTAGTCTCATATCGTCTTCAAAACAGTCTTTAAAACACCTTGAGCGAGGAAATACAAGGACCAGACCAAAGAGCTTCCATAAGCTCCATTTAGGAAACCAGGGCGCAAGAAGTGAGCTCAGTGTATTAAATACGGCCCGACGGCGGCAAGAAGTCAAGTTTTCGGGGATGAGTGCAAAAATATCCGTTTCCCGGACTTGGTGGACGAAGAAGGCAAGAAAGAGGTTCTTGAACCCCCGGCGCTTAAAATAAACCAAATATCCCATAATAGAGCTTAGTCACATACATATAAACAGCTATCTAAAGACAGGCATTAACTTAGAAAATATCAGACCGTACGACTTTCCCAATACAAGGGAATTAAATACAAGAACGAACATCCATGGTGATCTTACAATGCAGATGATATAACCTAGTAACCCCAAAGGAATCATTTCGGAGGGACTGCGAAAGTGATTTGCTCAGAGGAGCGAGCGACGTTGACATAATGCTCGTCCTGCCAGTTGCGTTGGTACGTGGATCCCAAAATCTGGAGGTCGGACCTCCAATACTGATCCTCGTCGAGCTTGTTCTTCTCTCGCTCTCGCACCCAGCTCCCTCCAGCTTGGATTGAGCGATAAATGTCCGGTGTAGTCCCCCTAGATACAGGCTCTACTGTTATAGACGGACCAGGACAAGGTGGGGAGGGAATGGGGCTCGCAATGGAGAACGAGGTCTGCGCCAACGGCGATCCCGTAGGCTTCCAATCCCATCGACCGCTGCTTCGTACCCAGTCACCCGAGGCTGGGCGCGGCCGCGGGGGTAGTGGACGTAGCAGAGAGACAGTATTGTCTGGGTCTGAGTTGGACCGGAGGGGAGGAGGCGGCGGAGGCCGGGGACTAGGCTGGGCGGAATGTGGTCGAGAAACATGCCAAACCCATGTGAATCGCTCTATTGCAGAGACTCGAACGAGGGACGGGCAGAGCTCTTTCCAGAGCTCAAAGAGGGCACGTCGTGTACACGGAGCTACATGCGAAGGATGGCCGATTCCATATTCTGCCCAGGTTCGGACTTCGAAACATTCAAGGAATTCGAGAGCAGGAAGCGTGTTCATGATCTGTATATGCGTGACAGGATTATCAATTAGCATACAACCAGTGCTGAAATGAACTCGAGACTCACACAATCGAACAAAATGTCCACATTGTTGGGTGCTAGGTCCGACCACAGCGTGATCCTTAGCCGACGCAGACCGCGTAGTGAGTCCCGAACGGCCATGAAAAAGGCATAACAGTCATCACCCATCCGGGAGTCGCTAAACCACAATACAGAGACGTCAAGGGATGTCACGCCAAGTGGGTTCGTTGACTGGGACAAGGCATTGATTGCCATCAAGACCTCGTCTGCCGAGTTCATACCAACAGCCCGGCGAGTGGTAACTGGAAAGATTCGGGCGGAGGTGATAGGCCGGCCGGGTGCAAGTTGACGGGCAAGTACGGCCGGCACGTCTATGCTGGCGAGACGCGGGATAGTGTCGCCGCGAAGTTCTTTGATGTCGGTCAAGTTTCGGCTGGCAAAGTGAGTAACGAGTCTTTGTCGTTGAAGAAGGGTGGCAAGGCGTGGGAGCTCAGGCAACGCTGAAGGAGGAACGCTCAGCTCAAGCGCAACCAACTTGAGGTGTCTTGCGAGACTCAGTTCGAGCAAGTGTCCGTCGTTCACCCCAGCGAGCGCCAAATGTCGCAAGTTGGATGCCTCCTGGAGCGCAAGAAGTGGTGTCCATTCGCGAAACGCCTGTTCTTCGCTCGAGCGTTGGCCCCGAGAGGCTCGGACGGCCATCCCATAGTTCGGAACCGCGAGGTGGGTTGAAAGTGCACGAACATGGATGAGAAGGTGGGGCACCGTTGCAAGCGTCTCGGCACATAAGGACGACCGGTTGTCGAAAAAGTTGTCCTCGGCTCCCACGTCGGTTCGCACACAGGGGGACTCGGCCGAGGTAGACAGGTAGCTGTGTGAGCCGCGGTTGCGTCCTGGTCCAGTGTTGCGACAAAATGCTGTCGGACCAAAGGCTAGAGACGAGTAGAGCAGAGGTGTTGCAACATCGTTGAGGTATCTGGATGCCAGCGCAATGCTAGCAAGGTCTGGAGTCCGGGTGACTTGGAAAACGATCGAACGAAGGGCATCGGGTGAGAGCGAGAATTGAGGGGAAACCGCACGAGCCGGTCGGGGTGAGTGCGGATGCTGGGCCGGCGGCCGTCTACTGCGCACATCGCCCTCTTCGAGAGAAGGATTGGCTACCCAAAGAACCATTTTTGCCTTGCGGCTCAGTTCCTTTCGTATCTACTTGAGCTGAGTTTCATTTTCCTAAATGTGCGTATTTCATCTCATGTGTGCATCATGCTTACCTGAAATGGCAGATTTTCGAACAAAAAATGCGCAGGTCAGTCTGGTTTGCGCATAGCGGTGCTGGGTCGCAACAGGTCGAGGCATAAGTAGTTTGAGCGGGTCGAAAGCGCCGGGTATCTCGGTGTATTCGTCGAACTCTTGGACACGGTTTGGCACGGCTCGCCATCCTCGAATAAAGGCTGTGCGGCAACGGTGATCTCGGGCAGCATCCGCCGTCCGATGCCTCACCCATAATCGGTAATAAAGGGCATATATGCCGTGATAGTCCCTTATGGCAACCCGTCCCTTGCGTGCATTTCGCATGGAAGTGCCACGGAGGCCAGTTACCGCTGTCGGCATCGACAGGCGCCAGCACCGCCCCGCCGACTGTATTCACAGAGCGCCGTCCGGCATGCGGCGACACTGACCATTTTGACTGATTTCATCCAGTTTTTGCTTTGTTGTTCGCAGGGCAACTCGCTCCTATCATGAGAGAACGCCCACATCGCAACACACCCTAACGAACAAGTCGCCTGATTGTACAGCCATGGTCGCATATGCTCCAACATTTCTATAGAGCCCAATTATGCTCACAAGACAACCAGATTGTGTCTGAGCTCCAAGTGGTTGCTGCTGAGTCAGACGCACCTCAACGTAATTCGAAGGCGGGAGAAAGCATTCGATCAAGCACGCCTCGGTGAATCGAACCTCCGAGAACCCGAAGCATGTAAATCACCCCTCACGGAACCGCCCGGAAATCCAACCCCACACCAAATGAAAGAACCGTTTTTACTAGACTTGGATATTACATGGCAAGGAGACCGACAAAACCCCAACAAGACTTTTCGTGTCCATGCCAAAACATAGGCAGACGTTTTCTACAAGGAAATTACATCAGAAAAACAGACAGACATTCCAAAAATGTTTGATAGCTAAAAGCAAAGAGACACATTCAATCGCATACTCATTCCAGAAGAATGATTATTAATGATAGAATAGAGTAGGACTCGCTTGTGTGATTAGAGTGTAGCACATGCTCAAGAGGGACCACTCGCTTAGATGAGCAAGCAACGAAGGTTCAAGTCAGCAATCACCGAACGCCAGGAGGCATTCGGAAGTCCCTCATCCTCCCGACGCCAGACTTCGCAGACAATTTGCTCAGCAGTGTCGATCTCGAAACAACCTAAAATATCGCATGAAAATGGGTAAATTGCAATCACCATCAGGCACAAAGACCTCAAGCTCACATTGTTTGCGGAAACCTTCAAACGTTTCCGTCACCCACACTCGTTCGGGGCCAGTGATCTGGCAACCGGCAATGATTACTGGCCACGTTAAACTAGACAGATTTTCGTTGCGTCACGTTTTGATGCACGTGAAATCGTGAGATTGCACTCACTCGACGGACATCCCCATTTGTTTTGTACTCTCGAAGCATCGCTCGATGATCGCGTGAGCGGCCTTCTGTACCCGATAGTCGTTGCAAGGTACATGGAAGACATCTCGCAGTAGCATGATCTAAAGTGGAGTGGGTGTGTAGCTGTCAGCACAGCACTCATTAGGCACCTTTGTGTCCTTCGACATACCTGCATAGCGAGCTTATGTGCCGTATTCCCATTTTCGACCCTGCGTTGGATCAACGATGGAACCTGCGGTTCTGTCCAATTCTCGACCTCGCGGTACAATCGCTGAGCTTCCTCTCCCACCGCCATCGCAGGCGACATGGCGGAATCGAGCGGCACTTCCGAGATAGAGCCCAGACATTGCGAGTGCCGAATGACCAGCGTGCTAACCTGGACTCGTTATCAGAAACAAAAGACGTAGATCATCGGCCGTAAGAACCCACCCTTGCCATCAACTCAACCATGCGGCGCGACATACCGAACACATTTTCGATGGAAAACGAATGATAATTGTCTGCGTCTTCTGAAAGCCTAGAGGGGGATTGGATTTACGTGATTGTCAACTTTAGCATGAGCAAATAGACTTACCACCAATCAGAGTTGCCCGGTCCCAATAGTTGCGGTGGTTCATTGGAAGTGAACGATCCTATGATCGTGATCGTTATATTAGCAACGTATCACCAGACCGCCCCCGTCCGTGGGTTAATTCACTCACCACAAACTTCATAGACTGTCAAGATTTCGAGAAGCAATCGAGCGGGGCTCACAGTCACGCCGCTGCGATTGCTCTTCCTCGACGGTTGATTGCTCGCGACTATTGCGCCGGGACCTCCCCGGAGCGATACCAACGTCTTGGCCAATGTCATATTAGACTGCCAAGAATGTCCACCGGCAAAGATCTACACACAACCCAGCCAGATTAGTGAATAAGAGTTTAAGCGGCAGTATTTACTCACGTCAATAAGCGCAATCGTCACGCTTGCTCCCAACGCCGCATCGCTACGTGTCCCCTCTATCGATTGGCAGGCCATTGCCAAACACTTGGTCGCCTGGAGCCGATACGATATTGCCAAATTCATCAAATCGTCGGCAGCTCCGCCATTGGACGCCTTGACCATCGCATTTGCGTCGGCACCCGCAGACCGCACGAGCAAGTACGCCTGATGAATAGCGCCAACGCCAAGGAGAGAGAGCCGCAGGGCCTCAGTCGCGGGGCTACCGCCAGCGGTAGGATCTAAAATAGAACGGCCGGGTAGAGGGGGCGGAGTGGATAGCACAAGCGGAAGGTTCACGGCAAGTATTGGGTTCACTTGCGAAGGGACAGCCATCGTTAACATCGTTGAAGTGTTGCAATAGTGTCGAATCTGAAATTTTGGGCATAGTTTCCCCCGTATTTGGACAGACGGGTTGTCGAGTAGGTCGATGTAAAGTGGTCGAGCATGCGCGAAAGCAAACAGAATGCTCGCATCAGCGTCCGTCTTCAACAATGAATTCACAGAATAAATATAAATATGATAAAACAAATGGTGGTGTGTAACGCGTGAAGTGAATTCGCCTGCATTCTAGTGCAGCGTCGTTTCGTTCATATTCAATCATACACCCCTCTATTATCCATCCATCCATCCAATTATGTGTCACGCAATAGAGTATGTGTTTAAACGAGTGTGAAGGTGGGTGAAAAGAGATGGGATGAGGTGTGGCACGCGAAAAAGAGAAAATGAATTAATAGTAAGAAGAAGGGGAGACAAGCACCAGGTTTCTCTCTTGTACACTCCTAAAGAACGGGGCGATCGGGTCCGGGTTGCCGAGGAGCTGGTTGGAGGTGGCGCTCCATTGCCCACTCGCAGTCGAGGTGTCTATCGCTGATCCACTGTAGGGTGATGACGACCACGGTGAATATGAAGTTGAGCCGTCCACATTCAACGGGGAGCCCATCATCGAGAGTTGGTCATTGTAGCTCATCGGAAGGTTCCCGAACTGAGACGAGAGCGGGAACGAGTCGGCCTCTGAACTGCCAAAGGACGGCATGTCCAGCGACTGGGGGAACGACAACTCATTATCCGAGCCTAGGCCAGATAGCGTAGAACCAGAATGAGGCACGACAAGTCTAGGTTCAACAAGAAACCGCATGAGTAAACCTGGCCGAGTCTCGCAGTCACAAGAAGCTACTCACCCTGGGGCGCGAGACTCGCTCGAGTTGCGTGTATGAGTATCTATTCGGTCTTGCGGGCTGGCCTCTCTTGATGGGGTTCCGACGCTGCTGCTTCCGTGTTCCGAGCTGGAGAGAAAATTACTGCCAGCGCGGCCGTTGGCCGAATTTGAGCGGGAGAGACCTGAGCTTGGGCCTGGCCGCGACGGCGACCGCTGTGGGGTACCGACGGTAGTAGATGGCCGGGAGCCTGGCGCAGAGGGCGTCTGGGTCGGATACGAGTTGACCTGGACATCTTTTGGCCAAGTGCACTAAATCAAATCACCAGCGCTTAGTTGCGGAGAAACGTCATCAAGTGGTTCTGAAGTCTTACCTCGCGTTGACCATGGACGCATTTGGTGCACATTGGCTTAGTTTCATCACACTATGAAATCATATGAGCATTTGGTGCTCGGCTCGGTTGACTAAATTACATACCTTGATCTTTTTGACTCGGCATGTCAAGCAGCCAGTCTTGCTCCTGGTGTACTTCGGGCGCTTACGGTTGCCTCCAAGCAAGCCAGCGAGGCCATGTTCACCGGGGTGATGGTGCTCGAGTTCACGGCCGAGGCCAGCGCCGACACCTGGGATGATATGACCACCAGGTTGCAAGTGAGATTGGTAATGCTGGTGACCGCGGCCATAGGGGTGTAGGTAAGGACCAGCTTGAGAGTTGTTGAGCGCAAACTGTAGTTGCTGGCTGTAGTCCCAAGGAGAGGGTCCGGCGAGCATAAGAGACGAGATCGACGGAAGCAAGTACGGGTCGATGCGCGGTGGCGGCGGCGGGACGGACGGGTACGAGACACGACGAGACAGATACGGGCGTTGATCCATGTTTGAGATGCAGTGATCAAGCACGGTCATAGGCGGAAACGGTGCACAATCACGTTTCCGACGTGTTTTGGAATCGAAATGGGTCGACGTAAGAAGTGGCGGTGGAAGTAACGGAAGTGAGGTCGTCGACGAGGTTTGAGGTGTGTGGGGAAGCGGCGAGGGCGATTCGGAAGATGAGAGGGCGGGCGAGGAAGAGGAGGAGCCAGGAGATGAATACATCGGACGTGTGGATAAAAGGTACGAATGAGGTGTAGCCAGAGCAATCGAAATGATTACAGGGACAGGGCCACGATGCAGAAGCGCCGTAAGTAATCGGTAGGGGATTGACAAGCAGACCCGAAGGACGATTGAGTAATGCGCGATGTGATGGGAGAGGGGGTGGAGCAAAAGGTAAGTCAGTTCATCTGATTTATATCACGGGCGCATAAGAGAGAGCAGGTCGGGGTTAGACCGAGAAGGATCAACAGGTATAAGCTACCCGGCGAAACCCAACAGTGATCAACTCTAAGAGCGATACCAATAAGGTTACATACGAAGGGCGCGAAGGACGCAGAACGATCATGTGGGCCCAGAAAGCTCGCTACCCGAAGGGGCGGGACGAGGGGCCGGGGACACCCGGTTGACTGGCCAGTCAGGAGAGGAAGCAGGGGAAAAGGAAGGGACCAGAAGGCGGTGAGAGGCAACAAGGGCGGCCGATGTTGTGACGGAAGGCCACAGGACATGTGCAGCAGGCAAGCGAGATGATCGCGCCAAGCGACACGGAGACGAGATGATGGTGTCGGGCGCGCCGGCGATCCCAATTAGGAACGGCTCCGACTGCTGCAGCTCGAACGATCAAGGTCCAACCGGCGCATCGCCATCAAAAGACCCGGCGGGGTTAGGGAACCCAGGGAATCCCATTGCCAGCCATCAGACGCAGAGCACAGAACAGAGAACAGAGAAATAGAACATATATAGAACATATACTCACGCGTGACTCTTGTCTGCAGATGTGCCATTGCGGCCAGCGTCTTCGGAGTGGGCCATACTGGTGCTTGGAATGGAAGCGGTTCGGGTTCTGGACACCAACAGCACAACTGAATCGCGCCACGCAAATGCGCACATGTGTGAGTGGGCGAATCGGCTGAGAAGAGCGCTTGTACGTACATTGTCGACGATACGGGGTCGGCTAGGTGAGAAGCCTGAGCAAATTATCGGGTAATGCAAGTATTAAGCTGGGTTGTGTGGCCGGTGCTGTGCGAGAAGAAACAAGCGCAAGAGACAGTTGGTCAGCGATAGCAAGAAGGTGGCTCGGGGTGTCGGGTATTCGACCAGGTTGTTTTATGCTCAAATGTAGACAGGGCCTGAGGGGGAGCCAGTGTGGTGATGGTCAGCGACAGGTATTGGCACGGCACACGAGTTGCCAAGGTCCGAATCCACTCAGAACGGCACATCACCACATACACTGGATCATGTAAAACACTTTCTGCCCATTGCAAATGAAACCCCAACAATGAAACGCAGGGGGAGGGGGTCACGCATAACTCGACTCGGACCTACCTGCACCCAGCGCCCGAATCTCAACTCCTGCCTACGCACTTAGACTTGCTATCGGCCCCTCAGCTGTCGATAATTAACACCGCTTTATTCGAGAATAATAGTTAGGCAGACGCAAGCAACAAGAGAAAATTACAGTCGTCGTGAGAACAGGCCTAGTGACCGTCCGTCCCCACAGCGCAGTTGGGGACCATGGAGTATTGCAAATGTCAGCGCCCTTAGTCAGCACCCCTACAACATTCTGGCCACCCGTGATTCTCCACTGGGACAGTCCTGAAAAATTTGCCCCGCACATCACTTGTCAGCCATGACAAGTCTCTTATTCAGACGACAGCAAGTGACGTTGAGCGTACACCCCTGCACGCACATCATGCAGCGACGAGCGCACTCTGTGACCACAGATCGGCGTTTCGGACGAACGCGCATGATAGAGATGCGCATCCAGATCAAACGATGACGTTGGTCGAGCTTCGATTCCGGTAGACTCGTGCCGGACTCCGGTATTCCAGACCGGTCGGGCTGAAATCTATTGGATAAGAACATCGGTATATGCTTTTGGGGCGCACAGCTCAGTATGTATCCACGACTTTCAACCATGGACTCTGCACAAAGTGAATAGATAGAACCTAAAATAACACATCCAACTCTGTAGCTCAAAAAGTCTATGTACTCCCAGCCGTGGCCCACTATTCCACCGCGCGAGTTCCTTTTCCGCCGGTTGAAACATCCATCCCGATTCGGACACATCTAGACGTTCCAAACAGAAAGTTCAGTCCTATGCTCGTTTTCAGACATCGTCACGCTCAACACTCGTCCAGCTCAAATGAACACCGCTGCCCCCCTATGATAACATGTCCTGGTATAGGTCTAGCCATGAACGCATGGACAGCTACCCTATCTCAGCTGGAGCACACCCGAGCTCGGGGCGCAGCGGGGGCCTGACGATCCTCATTGTGCGCTAGCGCATCATACAGTCACTCTTGTCACGTCCATGATAGCATCGGCAAAAAGTTTAAAAAAGGCAAAAGAGCTTTTGTGGGTTTGAACCTTGCTTAGCCACCTCGCTCTGATCCATCCTCCCCGAATATTGCGACACACATATCGGACTAGGAGCGTTTGGTGTTGAAATGTCAAGTGCCCAGCCTCGACGAACAATCAGTTCAACCTGCTCCAGCTCTATCATCTTCGCATTCAATCGTACAGCCTGTCTATAAGAATAGTCAGACAAAACAGTCACACCGGATATCTGAGCGCCACGGGATCAAAAAAGAAGCCCCGATTGACAAAAAATTTAGACAGACATTACGAGAGCCAGCCTCGTTGCAGTAACTCCATCGGTCTCCGATCCAATACTTCTGGCCGTGCGAGCGCTCATCGGCGGAGTGATCTCCCCCCTCCTCCGTGCTGGTACTGAAAGACATTATCGGTTCACTGACACTCGCCGACTCGCCCTTGCGAGGGAAAAAGAACCTTTTTTGAGTGTTTTGTCTATGTCTTGTATAATTGATCCGATCTAGACGCGATAGCTGACGGAATGTGGGGCCACGGATCCGCATTGCTTCGGTCTGATCTATCGAGCCTAGGATCTAGATCACGAACACATGGCAACCAAGTAGAATTTTTTGTGTCTATAGACTTTGAATGGTTTGTATATCCCATCAGACAAAACTATAGTGCATTTCAACCCAAGAAAGACATCTAGCCTAGGAAGATAGCCTATCACCATCGAGGCTGAAATTCGAAGTTAGAATTCGTCTACGAATCAAGAAACAGAGCCATAACCTCAGGCCGTATGGGTTAAGCAGCCCGTTCGCATGGAAATTCAAGGTGGCCACACCGAGGCTGGGTGGCCAGAACACTTGGCAACATGTGGTTATTGGTCACGGCTACGAGAGACCGCGATCTGTTAACATTTGTTATGTCATACGTCTTTGATTAGCGCCCCGATACTCGAATACAGTACTCGGGGCGCTCTGACTAGGTAGGATTATCGCTACTGGAACTAGAAAATTGTCCTGCCACGGGAAGAGGTCCAAGATTGGGTATTTACCTTTATTCTAAACTCAACGGGCGCTATTGGCCTTGCTTGACATGCCCGCGCCGCTTCGCACTAGGCCAAGGCAATTGTAGTAATAATATGTCCTTTAGTCCGCCTTTTTGCGCTGTGCACAACTTCAATTGTGTATCTGCGTCTACATCATACAACGGGCTGTGATTTTCAGGGTCATCATTATGAAGAACTCGGTCCCGTAAAGTCCGCCGAGCCCCGACGTCGGGAATGTCAGTCGATAAAAATATATACACAAATTATTATAGTAACCATCATATTGTTGCACAGCCAAGGCGTTTCAAAAGTTATTCTCGACTTCGAGGTCTTTGCACTTCAAACGCACGCATGATAGCTCTCGCCTACAAAGTGGCTGATTGTTCTCGGCAGCCAAGGTCGTCTCGGCGGCGGTCGAAAGACGATAAGGATTATAGTATATGCGCCATGCACGTGTATACGACGCTCTGTCTTCAAACGATTATCATTAACTCCGCATGCAACGCACGAGATCTTTCAGCTCGTGATTTGCTAGGCGATAATTAGCTCAATGTTCTTGATCAACACCGACCGATATACTATACCGGACATTGATCATCCGTGGACTACGCGAGCTGATGTTCCAACAGCTCAGTCTTGTAACCTGCTTACCCATTCGGCTAGATACCTCGAGAAACGCGTACCTAAAAGGAAATAAACAATGCCCGACGAACCCGAGAGAAGTTTGATGGGGCCTGCCCAGCCCCGCGTTCTCGACGAGGAACATACTGCTTCGAAAGTTCGTGATGCCAATGGTGGCTTGATGCTCAATAGTATCTGCTGAGTTCGGACAAAGCCGCTCCTTTCGCGTACAGACCTCGTTTTTTGATCATCGGCCGGGACAAGCGAGAACTGTGGAGGTCCGTTGCTGGCATTTCCCGAGTTGATATCGTCTCTGCCACCGCGCACATACGGCTTCGCGTATGAAATCGGGTCTTGTTGTTAAATGCGCTCGTCGGCCTCGACGGTCAGAATAACGATACATTTTCTAGCTCCACACCGATGATTTATCCGAAATCAGAATTTCAATTGTTTTCATTTCGAGCGGAGTTTGTGTACAGTGTACTGTCATGTACTGAATGTCGTGTATACGTGTTGCCCGTACGCCGACGCCGTGAGGCCCGAGCAGGACTGGTTCTGGTCCAGCGAAGTCGAATGAATTTTCGGCAGAGGTATTTGTCTCAGACCGTGCGGTGCGCTGTCGAAATGTTCAGCCTAGCCGTCGTGCCGCGAAGCGCCCGGGAAGACGTGTACTGAGCTCGATGTCCATTCCACGACCGAGGTATTCGGGGCGGCGTCTCCGCTGTACGGCAGGGCATTCAGTTGTACCCAGGTCAAGCTACTTGAAGTGGCAAACCGCCACACGAAGGGGCACATGATCGACACTTACGAAATGAAAGGGCTAAATGTGAGAAGTGGTTGTCTGTATACTGATTATAGTGCTCCGCTCGTATATAAACGTATAAGGCATATCTATAATAAGTGTCTTTTAAGCGAGCGTTCTAATTGAGTCAGCCGGCGACTCCTTTCTGCGAGTGGGGCCTAATACCTGGTTGACAGCACAAAAGCATGCGGCTGAGCTCGATGCTGAGTCTCAGATCGTTCGACGGGTCGGGATTGTTCTACAACCGATGTGCCCTCATTCAAAACTTAGCTCAATGGTACCTGGGATACCCACGATTGTCATCGTGATATCGTCTACGTGGTCAGTTGATGGAGTGACATAAACAGGCATATGTATTTGTGGCGCTTTACCTTACCCTCAATACCACACGTGCACCTTAGATCCAAATCGAGTCGTTGTTTAAGCAACCTCATATTTCTTCGCTACCGTGGGTCCAACCGTAGCTAAATTAAACTATTTTAGTATCATTTTAAATCATTTCTAGAAGATATATGATTGCATACCTAGGTTGCTATACTCTAGCTCGTGATCGGACATTCGTATCCAGCTTTCAGAGAAGAGTCGGGCGACAGGGAGACATGAAATTCACGCAATCATGTGACGTTACTTGAAACTTGAGCGCAGTACGCGGCACATGTGCTGGCGTTGCGTCGCAATTACAGCAGCATTACCCGTCTGATTGATAGTGACTAAGTAGTGCAGATCGTTTCTACCGAGAACAAACTCGGTCCGAATGCCTCTGCAATTGTGTTCAGCCATCGCCCCAACCATCTCACACTTTCAACATCGTAGATCGTACGAAGAATAGAACACGCTCGACACATGAATGCCCAGAATTTCAGATTCCGAACATACAGCGACTGAAGGCCGATTCTGGATGTATGAGTAAGCATTACCAATGGACCAGCCCCACTACACGTGACTTTGCTGATCAGGGCATTTGATCGACGACTCTGTTCGCTCCACCACCCGCAACTCCCCGAAATTATCTGACATGCCACTCATGTGCGTCACTACAAGCGCACCCACCTCAAATTCTAGATTTAGTAAACCAGATCTTAGACTTGTGCAAGAACTCGATCGTCACACTAGGTCCAACGACTCGCGCACAAATCAAACGTTCAGCCAGATCACGTTCATCCAAATAAATGACCCTTGCGCTCTATTTCAAGCTTACTCTAAATGCTCGTGTAACCAGCTCCATCGAGGAGTCTGGCTCTTCCCTTGTTACCTTATTCTCTTGAACCATCATCCAGACGCCATGCATTATACCTCTGCTGTCCAATCCCGCCATCCCGCCAAAGAGACGCCCATTAAAGGTCATATGCCCGACATCCATTTACGCGAAACTCTTCTCAGGCCCCGAAAAACCGTTCCTGGTAGCGTCGAGCGCTCGGATGAAGCATTCCGTGAGGCTAGCCGACTGCTTGACACCGACGACCGATGCAATCGGAATATAGAACACGTCAAAAGAATCGAGTTAATTATGGTAAGCAATTAGCCATTCAAGCTCGGCCTGGGATGACATCGCATACTCTATTCTTCTAGGCGAGCGATCAGCTCGCCAAGCATGACCTTACTAATCTGAGCCCAGCCACAAACGAGCCGAAACACAGAACTCACAATTGGTGTCCTGCAAACTCACCTGACAAACCATATCACGCGAGATTCATCGATGTCCGGACTAGGAACGCGTATGGCTTGCCAACTCCGGTCATAACGGAGTTTCGTGGATACTTGTCTTGCCGCGGCTTCCATGATGACAAGGGTTTCTTACCGCGGCCGACTTGGCACATCTATCGTTTGACGAGCGACTGGAAATGCCTTGCATCCATCATGATAGGTGTAGACGTTCTGCGCTCGATTCGGAGACAGCTCTACCACGCCGTGACTGTGTGATACTCAATATGGCGTGGAAGCAAAGCGAACGGAGGGCCGAGCTCCGTAATAAGCCTATGAAATACCAAGAAGGCGGGGATCCCAACATCAAGTTGTCCGAGCCCGAACGCTGTCGTGGACAAAAACTCGTCCGTCGCCGACTTGTCCCGTGGATACTAGCCGTGCCAAGGGTCGTACCCCAATTCGAGATAATGAGTCCACAATACCATCCGGAGAATCACCTCCGCCTAGAGTCGTTCGACATTCTACTGGCTAGTTTGAGGAATACGCTAGCTCTAGTACTAGCTTCAAGTTCTCCCAACCGCCCTCCAGTACCTTGTTCGGGCTCTCCAATGCATTGCCCAACTGGAACACATCTCCCTCTGCTAATTCGTACCCAGGCTTCACATACATCCCGCACTCCTGTCCTCGAGACTCGTACCCAGCACTGACGTGAAGTCATCGCCGGAGCTTCAGTGCTACGAGACGGGGTCACTGGCTCGTGGATCAACGTCTATTGCATGTCAAACTCCACCAAAAGTTCGGATACCAGTAGTGCATGAACGCTAACATTGGACGTGAAGTGGCAGCCCCAATCGGAGCCTCTCTCTAAGCAGTCGTACAGCATTTAGAGGTGGCATAGTGCTGTGAAGGGTAGAAGACGAGTTGGCAAATGAGCAGGAGCGCCGGACGGATCTAGCCTGGGAGTTTGCCCAAACGTGAGTGAGAGGCTGTTCTGACAAGTACGCGAGAACGAGAGCCAAAATATGGACATGGGCTGGCTTGTGGAGACCTTGCATAGCTGTACCAAGATAAGTCTTTGGTCGACAGAATCCCTTGCGCATGAAGGCAGGAATGCGGCCTCAGGCTGTGGGAATTTATCTTTGGACTGACGGCACACTACAAGATGGTTTGGGATATACTCGTCATAAGCACTTGATTGCTATGGATAGATCATATATTTATATTTATAGACTAGAATACAGATCCCGTTGGTTTTCCTCGCCGCATTGTGACTTGCAAGTGAGAACTCGCAGTGTCAGGGCATCGATCTTTTCGATGTCGTGGTGCGCTTCGAACTATAACCTCGAGGCTTACAGTCAATCACTTATCAAGGACCAACGCATCACCGTCTACGATAATCATGCGTATCGATCCGAACTTGGCAAGAGTACTGTCCACTAACACCACGCCTCGACTTGGAGCAATGCCTGGGCGTTCACAGTTTTCGCCACTCTCCATCTCAATTCCCGGAGTCCCACGGCACACGTGACCAATCTTCCAAATTTCCTACATCAAAACAAATAAGAAAAGAAGCGCGCCGGCCGACGCCCCACTCCAAGAGCTTCGCCACGAGGCATGAAACCCTCTAGTTTAATTTTCCGCCGCCCTGGCACGGCACAGCAGGATATAAGCAGGCACATGTGGGATTGATCCTCGCGCCCCAACCACGTTGTGAACGACTTGATAAAGAACGCCGTAGAGGAGATCGACGGACGTGCACGACCCCCCTCTTGCTTGATTTTCTGCCTTGGCCCCTTGGAATAGACTCGATCTCTTTTCATAGATTTCTGCTGGTCATAATGGTCTCGTTCTATGCCTGGGCGGCAACCTTTATAACTGGAACTGCAGCTATCGTTCTCCCCATCACACATGAACGAATTCACTTGGCCCATGGAGAATTCCCCCGTGCGATAGGTTTTGTGGCAGATAAAAGTTGTGGGGCGATTGGCGCGACAAGTACGTTCTCACTCCACCAGGAAAAAGAAGTAAAAAACCTGATTTGAGGGTGGTGGAGCATAGTCAACGCAACCGCTACGTCGGGTCCAAACGGAGCGCAAATGTGGTTGAGCTGTGGGTTGAATACAACGAACGGATGGAATCCGCCAAAGTTTTCGATTAAAGGTGCACTTCTTTCCTTTCTGTTGGGATTTTTGTCAGCGATTGAGCGAAAAACACGTAGATATCGTTGTTAAAGACCTCGACACGGCCGTGAAGATGCCCAATTCGCCTTT
Organism: Ceratobasidium papillatum; assembly: GCA_037042815.1. Classification (NCBI taxonomy): domain Eukaryota; kingdom Fungi; phylum Basidiomycota; class Agaricomycetes; order Cantharellales; family Ceratobasidiaceae; genus Ceratobasidium; species Ceratobasidium papillatum. Next base: position 20,311 of record JAYRCO010000146.1, on the reverse strand, counting down.
TGTCCGATGCCAGCCATACTTTTCCTACTTCAAGAAATACGGACAGATGTACAATGGTGCGTTTATGCCAACCCCATTTCTTCCTTTGTTTTGTTTACCTAAAGCGGTACCTCGTGTATGCAGTCCCCCCAATCTTGATCGCCTCTTTTGCGAATCAAGAGTCGGGATGCGATCCACAGAACCATGGAGGTGCGGGAGAGATTGGGATGATGCAAATTACTCCCGACAAGTGTGGCGGTGCTCCAAACGGGGACTGTTTCAACCTGGTACGTTTTGGCGCTCGATTGATTGGTTCCAGGCTTAATCCGAGCTACTTGGATAATAGGATTATAACATCGCGACGGCAACCAAATACTTTGCGGATCGTTATATTGCAAACAACGGGAGCTTGTTGCATGCGATAGGCGAATATGTCAGTTTACTTTTGTTTTTATTAATTTGGGGTCAGGCGGCTTATTCGGGTCAATACGTAAACAGAATGGTTGGTATGTAGGAATGACGGTTCAGGCTACAACCGCCGCTGCGAGTACCTCGTGTTGTCATTGTCAACAAAACCTCGACTAGTACGCCCGCTCCTTTCTTCGTACTATTTCTGTCCGTACTAACATTAAAAATAGCATTCATCAAATGCTGAACGGTTGGCTCCAAGGCAACGACGTGTACGCAATGAACATGGGCTCATTCTTCAATCTGAAAGTATGCGACCAGCCTACATCGTCGGCTGCAGCTACGCCCGCTCCGACAGCACGATGATATCTTTCCCTCATATCTATTTGACGCGCTTTGTTTGTTCGATTACTGTGGCCGAGGCCCTGGGGGTTGGTTCATTTATGACATTTTATGGAGCTTTGAAAGACCTTTTCATTTATTCACGGGTGTTATGTACGCGCTGTACTTCTCTTTCTTTGATGTATCAATCATGCCTTTGATGATGCGCAGGAGTTGTATATGATATTAATATGATAACTTGAAATATGAAATGATTCGACGAGTGTTGTAGTTTTTGAGGCATTAGCCTTGTTTATTATCGTTGCGGCGGCGGGGGTAATCATAGCAGCAGAGTGCAGAGCAAATGGGAAATAGAAACGAGTAGAGTATAGCGACAGGCGCACAAAAACCTAGATACGATGGTAGTCTAGGGATTGTGAAGTGAATTTATCGAATGAATGTTAAACAACGAGGAGGGGGTAAACTATATGCAGTGCGGTCACGTCGGAACACCTTTAGGTTTGTCCTTCCGTTTCACTTTATGGAATATGCTTGATTGCGACCTATACTCGTAAGCTGGTTTAAGGCAGCTTATATTCAGTCTTGATGCTCTCGCGAGTTCGTTTCTTCTTCTAAATCACCTCATCTCTCTGATCCTTGTCGCTCGTGTTCTGGCTTCATGAAGTTTACTCTTCGGATGGCTAATATGTACGTCGTTTTCTCAAGGTTTCAAGGTGTGTATACTTCATTACATTTTTTTTCAACCCAAATCTCAAATTCAGCTGGCTTGGCGGGTGCAACATGCGAAGCTCTTTTCATCATTTCGATCTCGGTCAATCACTTCGAAATATTGGGATCCATTGCGTCGCGTTGCTTTTCAGCTCGTCGTCACCTTCTCTCGCTCTCGTCGGGCTTCTTCATTGAAAACGACCTTTCGTTGCTCGAGCGCGACAAATCAAACTTCTTGCTCCACCGTGTTTGAGTGGCGTTTTCAACCCAACTCTATGCTTGAAGCGATAGCAGTGCTGGGTGGCAATTGAAACCCGTGTGAATGTACAAAAATACCGCGGAGGCTGCCCTTCACGGCATGTTCGGCGTAGACTAAATTAAACCGGAATCGTCCTGTCCGCCAAGGCTAAGAAAAAAGCCACCGTCCAAGGTTAGCAACAGATCATCCGGCGCCCATGACGTTTACAAGTGCATATAGTTCAGGGAGAGCGAAAAAGAAACCCCTTATTTGAAGAGCCCCACGTCCTTCGCTGTCACTAGCGCCAAGCGCTAGAAGATCTTCCGAAACTGCGGGCCTGGCACGTGATAGCGCGTGGACCGTGTATTCTCATGGACGGCTCGGGTATGTCAACAAAAACGGTACGAGACTGCGCGTAGACGGCACTTATGCGCTGGCAGTGGCATTTTATGTGCTCGTCGACTTGGTGGTTGGAGGGGAAAGCTGAAAGTACGGAGGAAGAAAAGGACGTAAAATCGTAAAAGAATGCCAAGGCATGTCAACTCCCCATGCTCGATCGAAACTCGGAATCCACGTGGGGCACAAACACCCGCCAGGAATAAAACTACAGCGGATATTCCGGTTGAGTGCATCGACCCTTTGCATCATCAGCAGGTTCCCCCTTCCGTTCTTTACTCTCGCTCTCTACTACCACCACCATGAAGGCTGTCATCTCGCTCATTGCGCTCGTCGCTTCTACTGCCGTTGTCGCCGCCGAGTTCAACTCCAACGCCGGCATCTCCCCCGTTCGCGCGCGTCTGCACGTCTCCAAGGCCCGGGCCCGTCGTGAGGTCAAAGGGAAGATCTTCAAGCGCTGCAAGCCGAAGACCCAGACCACTTCCAGCGCCGCCCCCGCTCCTACTGAGGCTCCTAGCCCTACGTACTCCAGCCCTGCTGCTGCGGCGACGACGACAACGCCTGCTTCGACCGGCGGGAACAGCGGCGGAGTCATTAACGTCAAGACTAGTGGATGTGGAGCAATTGGCGCGGTTGGTGAGTTGACAACCCTGAGAGGGACCGAGGGAGTATCCGTGATCGCTCATCTTGTTTTATTTCAACAGTCAAGACTACCAAGGACGCTGGTCCCAATGGCTCGCTGGCGTGGCTCAACTGTGGTGTTGAAGGCAGCGGATGGAATCCGCCTATGGTCAAGGTCGATGGTGAGTTGATCTTATTTTCTATCGAGTCTCTCCTGCTCACGTAGCATCGACAGACCTGATAGCCAAGAGCCTCGACGATGAGTTTGCGAACCCGAATACGATCTTTAAGGCGTGCAAGCCGTATCGCGACTATATTTATGCCTCTTCCAGCAAATACAGCAGTACGTTCTAGCTATTTCAACTGTTTCGGCGACTGATTTGAGCCTATATCTATAGTACCTGCCATTATGATCGCTTCTACCATGATGCAGGAGTCTAGCTGCAACAAGGATACCGTTGGAGGAGGTGGAGAGCAAGGGCTGATGCAGATTACCAAGGAAAAGTGTGTCGGGGCCCTAGCTAATGACTGCAAAAATCCCGTACGTATTTTATATCTCATCTGCAGCTAAATCGACCGAGCTGATCATGTGAATAATAAACTATTTTAGTCGCTCAACATTGATGCCGGTTCCAAATATATGGCGGACCAGATCAACGCCAACAATGGGAACGTCTTGAAAGCTGTCGGAACCTACGTGAGTTATTACTAGCCATTGGTTTCATCTGTAGCTGATTTTATGAACTCAGAACGGTTGGGGGGGGAAATGACCGTGGCCAAGGCGACTGCTGCGCGTTACAGCAGCTGCTGCTTGTGCCAGAACAACTTGGACTAGTAAGCATGCCCATTGATTTTCTCTCGTCGCATTCTAAATTGGTTTGTTTTAGTCTTCACCAATATTTCAATGGCTGGATGCAAGGTGTTGATGCGTACGCGAATAACCTTGGTGTCTACCACAACTTGGATGACTGCCCTGGTCGTTAAATCTTCAGTCTCCATACATCCTTTTCTTGGTTCGAACTCGGACGGTTTATCTAGTATTCACAAGACATGGCTTTTAGGAGAAACACTTTTTTAGATAACTACAGATACAGCATTGTTTATTGAGTCGCAATACATTTTTTGTGACAGTCATAGGTTTAAGTGAGATTCGTTACTTCGGGAGGCGCGAGGTGTTTGTGAGTTGGTTCTGCCGGTCTTGTCTCAGATGTTGAGGTATGTGGTAAGAATAAATGCAATTGGCCTTGAAGTAGCCCATTGGTGTGGACTTGCTGTGAGAGCGGATCGTCCCGCCCCATTTCCTCAGCGATGATCATTTAAGGGCTCGATTTCATTTACCCTGTGATTGGTGTCGATCAACAAGCTTGGGACAATGTGGCTACGGCAGTCACCAGAAAACAAGAACTGTTGTGCGATCTAAAATGCCCACCTCAACCTCTTTGCCGTAGCGAATAGGGCACGGATCTCCTCCACTATAAGGAGTTTATATGCCTACAAATTTACCCTTTTTATTCCGGCGAAATCCATTTTCGTTACATAAAGATTCTGAATCGGAACTTCGCGTGCTTCATTCATTCATTCGACATAGTTGTATGTGTTATAACATGCGATGTTAAACTCAACAAGTCCTGGTTTCTAATCAAGCAACTTTAGTGTGCTCTCATTGCGAGAGCAGGGACGGCTCCATAGTACCTAATAAAATAACTGTCGTTTCAGGGCTCGATCTCATATGCCCTGTGATTGGCGTTGATCAATACCGAATGGTGCGGTGTGGCGACGACAGCCACCGTAAAATAAGAAGCGTTCGGCAGATTCTAGTACCCCCTCCGGCTCTCTGAGCTGGAACGTCGCCGGAGTCGATCCAAGTTTCCGTTCACAACCTGATCTTCATGCGCTCCTCGACTTCTTAATCGCAGTGAGCAGGGTCGCTTGTAGCTGTAATGCAAGTATCCGATGACACCGACTATCCAATCCTGCTCAAGGTCACAACGCAGGTCACTAGGTTCCATATCCTACGAGAAGGACTTGAGCGAGCCGTACCATTGAATTCTGGAAGCCAAGAATGAGAACATTAACTCGCTCGGTGTAGGTGCTTTCCCCATCTGTTATTTTCATGCTCTATCGCCCAAATGATCATGTGCAGTCCGACCACATGGAATTTAAACTCGTCTTTGAGTCTTTGTGCAAAGTGAGAATGAGCGCAACTGGACTCAGAGAAAGTTCTATTCTTGAACGTGATTTTTAGGCTGAACCGGCATGCTCCGAAGTCTTCGTCGAGGCGTGGTCAATGAAGAAGCTGTCAAGCCTATCTACGTGGGCGGGGAAAGTCGGAAAGATGTTCGAGGTACAACTAGTACTCGGAAGCATGGTGGCTCATGTGAACACATAGTTCGAATTCGAAGTGAAGGATAGGTAGATCATTGGAAGTTTATTTGCCTCCATGCAGCTAGACCTGACGTCGCGCTCTCGATGTGCGGAATGGTACGAAGAGTGGGTGTATGCGCCATGTGAATCGTACCCCTGTCTGACGGCGCATTTGGCTGTAATTTCGGGGTCGACTGTGTAGTTTCTCAAGAACCGGAAAGTAAGAGCTGGAGCTCATAGACTCGATGCGGAACGTAGCAAACATTGACCCGTTGCTCGGGTTTGCCTACTCGAACGGTATGAGCTTTGAATGGGATACCATACTTGGTAGAGGCTGCTCACCCGGAGCTACGGGGCTCGTAGTTCTGGATGTGAGCCGCATGGAGGCTATGGGGTGTATCACTTCCGCCCTCATTTGTGTCCTCGCTGCAATTTCCACATATTTATTTCAGACTATGCATCACTCATTTGATTACTACTTAGTGAGCTTAGCATAAACTCAATACAGGCCCTTAGAAATTAGGAATGAACGATTTTTAGGTGATTTTGGCACATTCACAGTTCGTGTTTTTACTAGTGATTTAGTATGAGTCAAAATGTATATGGGAGCTCGAATACTTTTATAGATTGAACGTGATACGATGCTACCTTCCATTGACGCACTATCACTATCACGAAGTCGCGGTCACTCATCGCTAGAGCGCAACATAATGCTTACGGTTGGATAACACCCAACCAGATTGTAACCATCTTGGAGCTTGAAATACGGAAAGTTCAAACGTCAGCGGTTATGGACTGAGGGGGACTGCTTGCACCTGTGCGTTCTCAATAGTCCTAAACATGTTTCTCGAGCTCTGGAAATTTCAAGCGCCAGCATCTGACGTAAGCGTGCCACCAATTCGCGATTGCGCAATCACGAAAGTACTCCCAGACCGCACGCCGTTGGGAGTCCAGTGGGTCAACTTGGGCATACCTTTGTGTATTATCTGCCACTGCCTTGCCGAACAGATGGAGGCTCTACCCTAAATTTAGCTCTCCTGGTGTTACACTAGATGCTTGATCGCATGGATTTTGACGGCGTCGATACTTCGGCGTTGTCTCCTCGTACGTCGACTGTGCACGCGTTCCTGCCCGCGATCGCGTTGTGGAGGGCAAGCCTGTGAGGCCGATTGTCGCTCGGTACTCGGCGTGGACTGCATTGATTAGCCTCTCTTAGTGAACGTGCGTCAGCACTGCGTTCAACCCGTTGGCTATATATACACCTTCAAATTTATTTTTATTTACTCATATCCCCATCGGCATGAATAACCCCACTGCAACACCACCAGTCTACTCTGCATCGAGCACTGGAAACAACCAGAGCGACGCACCTCCCGCCTTCGAACCCGGTCCTTCCGCGCCTGTCGTCCTCATAGATAAGAAATCTCCTCCAGACAACGCGGGTAACCGCAGTGGAGCCTCAAACCTGCCTCAACGTGCTCGTGCAACATCTGCCTCGGATCTACCCAAACCACAGTCATTCGAGATCGGAGGCAAAGCTGTTGACGCATTCGAGCTCGTCACTATCCCGGAGATACGTGCACACTTAGCGTTCTTGGGCGCGTTTGCACAACTCAAGGCATCGGTCAAGTCCCAGAAAGGACCGGATGTGCGTGGCTCTGTGGACGAACTCTGGGCGGTATACATTGCGCGGGCTGTGGATCGTTTTGCAAAGTGGACGGATCGCGGGCTACACAGTTTCTCGGACGGAGTGCAAGACATGAAGGAGGAGGATGTGCCGTCGCTAGACGTGTTGATGGTATGGCACACATATCTGCTGAACCCGAGGGTGTACTACGAGGATGGGATGAGGGACAAATCAAGACTGTTTCATATACGGTACGAGGTGATCATTTTCGCAGTTTTAGATAAGGTCTGAGTGGTATTTTGTTTGTAGTGCCTTTCCACTGCACCTCGTCGATCGTATACTTGACATGGACACGCTTCTGCCTCTGGACCCGTTTCCCGAACGCCAGAACCGGTTTGAACTCGCGACTGGCCAACCATGGTCTGCACCTCTGAACACAACACTCTCTGACACAACGATGGCGCGATGCCCACGCTGCGAGGAGAAGACAATGACGGAGGTGTGTTGGGTCGCTAATGAAGACACTGGGTTCGCGCAGCACGAGTTCAAGGCTCGGTGCCATGTGTGTATGGGAGTATTTGATAGGAACGTAAGTGTAGAATATGTTGTGTTTTTAGAATGTGGATTGATGGGCTTTTTGTAGGCAATGATGGTACGCGCCTTGTGCGATGATATCATCAAAGTACGAATCAGTTTAGAAGATAAGTCAGATACGCCGAAAACATTTGTTTCGTAAGTTCTCTGATACACATGGATATGAGATCGTAATTCTATCTGTCATATACAGGGGCACTCTATTGGACTGGAAGACTGGAGAAGTCAATTCAACCCTGGCAGTTAGCAACAACCAGATATTGCTCAAGGTGAATTAGAATCACTGTGCTTAGAGTTAGCATTGACGAGCTCCGTTCGGATTTAGCATTTTCTTACTCCCGCTCTAATGAAGTTTACTCGTGGAGACTGGCTTGCAGGAACATTTGACTACTCAATCCAGCAGGTCGAAACCGCGCTCAAGGAAGGTTTAGCTACTCGCGGTGGCCAGCAACAGTACGCTATGTGTTACCTGTTCCCATGGTATAACGCTGATAGTTATTTCGTAGAGTTACCAGGATCCTAAGCTATTATCGTGCTTCCAACTACCCGTTCTCAATTGAACTGTGCGGAGCGGTTAGTATATGCATATCGCTTCGGGATAATCATGTTACTTAGATGGCTATAGATTCTCCGTCAAGGCTCTTTCATCGAAAAGATGGTGGGATTGGGTTGGGCGGAACCCCGGACTTTCGACGACGAGCCTGCAGTGGTTCTTCGGTGCATTCCCCGATATAACGCTTGGCTGGATATTATGACCCAGCATACTAAGAAGATGCTTGTCCCCACGCTGGTGAGTTCATCCAGTCATCCTACCGATTCGTCAAGTATTTATACCAGTTCCTACAGGATATCGTAAGTTTGGTCCCAGCTCTCGGCTATCCCGTCGGTTTAAATTTTTGTGTAGGATCTTGCCTGGCATACCCACCAGCTCAAGCACGAAGCTTATAGGTAGGCACGCACTCGCTTCAGTCAACACGAGTTACTGACTTGGAATTCATAGAACCCAAACTCTAGAAATCATTGGACGATTCGTCGACCATGATGATAAGATTGAAGACAACAAGCTCTCTGATGCGTATGATAAAACGGCCAAGTACTGGGAGGCAAGTGTCGTCAATGGTGCAAGGCGTATACCGGACTGAACATGCACATATAGCGACGATATGGGGTCCCCTATCATATCTGTGGATGCATACATTCACCTGCGCATAAACCTATCGACCCTATAGCCACACTATCGAGGATATTCAAGGGCAAGAGCAAAGTGCCTCTGACATTCACAAACACTTGCCCTCAGCTCGCGCCTACCGACGACTCCGATGTTCCCGTCACTCACCCATCCGAGCACAACGCGGTTCTGGTAGTCGGCCAGCCACTAACCGAATCGCGCCGGGTTGTTCGGGTTCGAAAACATGCTAAATGGGACAAGCAGGCACGAACAGCTATAGATAAAGGAAAAGTACCCCCGGACGGGTGGGAGGCTATGAGTGTCGGACGATCAGAGGAACATGAGCAAGGGTTCATGCGACCTATCCCAGACGTAAACCTGTGAGTCCTTCAGTATGGTATGCAAATACAGTACTAAGTAACAGCCATGGTTTTTTAAGAATGCCAGTTGTGCCTTTTGGTGCAGAAACATGTGCAGCGCACGATGGAGGCGTGCTATATGGTCAAAATCTGAGTCAGCTACCCACGGATGAGAAGTATTCTGCTGGGGTGTGTGCAGCTGGAATGGGGGATTATGGTATACTCCCATTCGGGGGGATGTATATTGGACCCATGGGTTCATGTGCTGGAGCAAGTGCCGGAGCTTGTGGGTCATGTAGTGGGGTAAGCAGTCACATATCGGAATATCTGTGGCTCTACTAATTATTGCTAATGTTACAGGGTGGATGTGGCGGATGCGGCGGGTGATTGATCCGTTGGTCCGATATAGATTTTCTGGTTGTGTTTTCAGTAGAACCATTCATTAGCCTTGCACGCCAACCATTATAAATAGTAAACTTCAGTAATTTTGTCTTTACTCCTTGAGCTCTAACCCACTCCATTTCTCTACCATTCAGACTATCAATTTCAATCCGCGCCAGATCTTGTATTTGTAGATAATATCAACGTGTGTTAGTTGGATGACAATCACAAAATAGCCCCAACCTCAAACAGGAACCGGAAGCATGGCATGCCGCGCATTAATATAATTACTACAGCCAACTGGCATACACTTCTCCAGGTTTCACGCAGAATATGTGGTAGCTGAGTCATATAGCTTTCGGATAGAATAAGGTATGGGCTTAAATCATATACTGAAGATTACAGTGATGAATCAAGAATGAGTAGTTCTATGTGTCCAGATACGATCGGGTACTGGCGCACAATACGGGGTAGGAAGCTAGTAGAGGTACTTACGATGTGGCCTATATCAGATCCAGTAAATAAACTCTCAAAGCCCTAAGGAGAACCATAGTCGCTCAAATAGGAACTGGAAGCGCAGCCTGTCTCGCACAGACGTACAGTATTTATCCTACCTGATTGACTGGCCGTCTGCAACTGCGCCATCCCAGAGATGATCAACTACGGGTACAAATTCAGCACCTCGAAAGATCTAAAGACCGCCATGAGCGCATTGCAGCTTTCCTTGTATAGCAGAACTGGGAAAATTCAATGTCGTATGGATAGTGACTTTACACCCATATGATCTACCACAACGATACACCAAAAAGCTCTCAAATACCGACACAGTCTATACAGCTTTAATTATACGAAACGTAGAGCCAAAGTATTCTCGGAATAACTCAACTAATGAGCTGGTATCATACATTAAGAGGCAAAGTTGCGCAGCGAGAGCTGACATAGTCATCCCACGTCGTGGGGTAACCTCCAGTGCCTGCTCCGTGCCAGAGGTGATCGAGCACGGGTACAAAATCAGCTCCGCGAAGAATCTGTACCTTTTGACCGCGGGACCTAGATATTAAGCTACGTACAAAGTCGCGATGCTTCTCCTTTCGAGCCACTGCCCCGGCCTTTATTTCCAAAATACAAGACATTAGACATTAGCTTGGGCTGGGAGAATCGGTCACTTACGATCAGGGCTGGTAAGAGCATATGCTCTTCAAATGTTGACCCGGACTCGAACGTACTTGCAAGTTGGATCACTTGATGCACGGACGATTCCACGCGCGGGTCGGCCGAGTTTACACCACACATACCCTGAAGCGGAGCAGTAGATCAACGATTGCACGTTAACCAGGTACCTATTTAGCTTACCATATACAGATATATGAGAGCTGCCTGCCTCCAGCTTTCATAGATAGTAAGCCTGGCTATCATAGAAGTCGGACCGTCCACATAGTCTACCGCTGGCTTCCACCCATGAAGCTGATGTTCTATCTCTAACCAGTTGTCATACTTATTTCTAGGGCTTCCGACAGCTTCAGCCAACTGCCCGGAAGCTCGGAACGAGTTGATCTGAGCCAGCGAAACAACAATATCCGCAGAGCAGCCATATATCCATTCCAGAAAAGGAAATAAGGCCGTCCTAGTCAGTTGAAGCCGACTGGTCGTATCGTAACAAACCAATGGAGCTGTGCCAAATACCATCGATGAAAACGTGTCACAAAATACGAATAAAGATATCTCATATCTTGGGAAGTGCAGGGTGGCATGAAGTGAAAGCGTTGAATCCCGAGTCCACAATTCGACATGTCTCGAGACGAGTTCAGAGAAGAAGAGTGCAGATTTTTGAAATAAGGGGTATCCAACAGCCGAGTTTGATATGACAAAGGCACAGAAATAAAGCTAATGAGAGATTACCTTCAAAGCCTGCACGATACCATTGATCAAAAGTCACTTACGTCTAATAAACCTGAGAGGCAACCATCAAGCTCCGAAACGTCTAGCGTCGTAGGAGGTTTTGTTGAAAGATGATCACCCAAACGAGTGATCCAACTCAGGTGCGGTTGTAATTCATTACCGTTCCATACCGCCTCAGCTATCCTGGCTCCAAGAAACATCGTCCAACGCGTTGTGTTGACGTGCTCAATGCGCCACAAAAGAGCCTCTTCGATTGGAAAGGGAAATGTCCTGAATAGTCGACCAGCAGTGACTCGAGCGTCTACAAGAAGATAAGCCATAAGATACCACTAAAAAACATGTATTAAAGACTTACGAACATTGGGAAAGAATGAACGGGATGACATCAGTCGAGGGGAAGGGGCTGGCTACCACCCTTCGGGGGATAGCAAGAGAACCCTCACGGCCGCTTTTCAGAATCACCGCACGCGCCTCCATATTTTGTCCTGTAAGTAATTCGCCCTCGGAGATTGGGCTAGGCGACGGAGTGCTTGAAGCATACCCTAAGCACTGCAAACCTCCACGACTGCAACGCAAGCAAGTCGGTCTAGTCTCATCACATTTCTTTTTCCTGAGAGTTTTGCGACATGAAACCCATATCGAAGCGTTAACAAAATCAAAAGCTTACCGTTGTTTGCATGTTAAGCACCCTCGTGGTGATCGGTTGGGCACAAGCTGAGAAGACATGTTATTATGTTCCCTTAGCAAAATGTCTTTCACAGTTTCGATCGCAGGTCATACACGCCCAGATCCTGTCAAGCCTGGTCCGCCTATCTATCGACTAGGAGTAGTTGAAGGGCTGCCAAGCCAGCACAAGTTTTAGAGCAGTACGGCCAGTTCAACGGCTAATATATCGATTCAGGTCAGAAAGGTACGCTTGTCTAGCTGCGGTGGTGGTTGATCGGATCACATGCAGTGCTAATAAATAGCAACGTCTAACACCTTACGTCATCATCGCTTTATCAAGATATCAAGACCAGGCATTGGCTGAGTGCTTAAGCTATACGAGTGCTTGCAATTGAGATCATAACAAAAAGATAAAGCGCCGATAAAAAACAGGTTACATGTAATACATAGTTATAGAAACAAATCAAGAATAAACAACATACGCCCGGTAAGCCTTCGCATATGCCCTCTCCTATGGTGTTTTGATTGTCGTAGTTAAGGCCACGTTGAACAGCGCCGCCCTGCGCCATAGTGTTGACATGAAGTGCGCTCATCAAGCCAAACAAAAACACTCCGTAGCAGATTCATTTGACTCATCCTGTTCTCCGACCTCAATAAAGCAGCTAGCTGAGCCGGGATTGCCGGAACCGTCGAGATGGAAAAAGTTGGCTTTGCCCAGAATCATGTATAGGTAGAGGAGGCTTGGCTGTCAGGGTATGTGTTGTAGTAGTGGTGTGATAAGTTGTTTTAGATGCCAGGGGAATAAGAGACTGCAAGGGTGGTTGTTTGTGGATATGTGGTTGATGTAGTTGGATCGAGTGGCACAAAGCACCTGAAATAAGTATACAGATAGCTGAAATTCTAGATGGCAAGTTTATGCTGAACCATGCTAGCTGAATAGTGCGAATTCATCAAAACCAGCCACTGGAAGCACGGTTCGTCTCGAATGTAGGTAATCGGACCACCGGATTGGACGACCGTTCGCGGCGGCGCCCTGCCATAAATGATCAAGCACAGGTACGAATTTAGAAATAGGGAACAGCCATATTACAGTCCCAAGAGTGTTGGAAAGCTTCGATCTAGCCAAAGCACGGTACTTTTCGTGCGGGGTACATGCGCCTGCCTATCAAAATCGCTAGAGATTAGCGGGTACGAGGGAAGTAATACTGGAATACCCACAATAAGGTGTTGCATTAGGAAGTGCCCGTTGGTCACAGGCTGCAACTGATGTCTAACTGTGTCGATAATTTGAAAGATCTGACGGACCGACGAAGCAACCCGCACATCATCAGATGCAACCCCACAGACAGCCTGGGTAGCAAACAATCAGCTAGGCACATACCTTATATCAATGGCAGCTTACCATGTAAAGATATACCAAGAACATGTGTCGCCAACTTTCTTTGACTGCTAGACGAGCAATCATTTTCCATGTTTCCTCCCCAGGGACGGAATGAATTGACGGCCGCCAGGCTAAGAGTTGTTGTTCGATGTCCTGCCAGCCAGGGCCTGGCAGCGCGCAGCTCCATGAGGCGCACTTGTTGATTTTAGCTAGTATGATCCTGAGTTCCAATGGACAGCCATGTACCCACTCGGTAGGGTAAGAGTCGAGCTTCGGCGGTGGCGCGGATGTATCGTACTCCAACGCAGAAGGGATGCCATACGACATCGAGCACAACAAGTCCAGTAGAGCAAAATGGGGAACCTCGTACTGGTTTGAAGTCAAGATGTGGGCAAGAGGAATGGCAGTTGAGCCGTGCGGGACTGGAGATAAACTAGGATTTGCGGAAATAATCTTTAAAAATACTGGGGCGTAGTTATGGAGAAAATGAATTGGATTGACGATATTTGTCGTCCTTAAAGCAAGAAGTTTAATCTGATTGGGACGGTTATTAATGTTAATGGGTGTCTCAAGTTTGAATGCAAAAATACGTACTTCCAAAGTACCACTCAGCTGACTCTGAGCTTCGCTTGGCGTAAGACGGCGAGAAGAACGAACTATCATCTCATCATATTCTTCGAACCAACGACGAAACATTGCAAAGTTTGCCTCGCTAGGCTGAGTGCCATCAAACATGTCGTCGAACAATTTGATGCATATTGATAATGACCAGCGAAATGCTAGGCGAGTCTGCAAACGTTGGCTGAACGTTTTGTAGGCACGGGCTATTTTATCCTGGCTCGGATAAAAAGACATATCAATGAGCCTTTGATCTATCAGAATAAAATTAAAATGCTGATACTAGCCGTATGAGCTGTAAGATGGTGCTTTGCTTACATCGTGTCATAAAACAATTGAACAATTTCCCAGTGTCCAAATTCATGATTGAGATTCTTCGCGGAAGCGAGGGTATCGGCAATGGCGCTTGGCCGGCTGAATAAAAGAGAAGGAGGGGTTGTGGAGAAATTGTGCTGGATGGTGTCGGTGCAGAACCACTATGACTGTGTAGTGCAGAAGGATCCCATGGGGTGGTTATCCACACCTGCTGTTGTGTCAATACGCCACGAAATAACACTTCTAGAGAAATAGCGATCAACTATACTTACTTCAGGATGCACATCTATAGCTTGGATATCCTCCAGCCCAGAAGGTGAGGTCTCGAGTTCTGCTTCGTGAGGAGGATCATAGCCTGAACAGATAAACCCACTCCTTCTGCATCTCTCGCATGTCGGCCGAGATTGGTCGCACTTCTTATGTCTTTCGAATATCAATTTATTGTGAGTATAGAATAGCAGAAATCTAAATGGAGATCTCATACCTACGTCTACAGGTTAAGCAGGTCTTTCCAGCTGGGCCACTCTTTCGCTTCGCTAACGGAACGAGATTGGAAAAGGATGCGTGAGAAGTATCCATACGATGAGCTAGGGGCACAAGAAGCAGTATGTGATTGATTCAATGCAGTGTCTTGTAAACTTCAAGAGTACCGACTGGCTGGTGGTTGTGGCCACTTGGGGTCGCCTTGGTAGGTTGCTGTTCGATTACCCGGTCTTACGTCAGCAATGTTGGTGCGATACAGCTTCAACATGAGTTTGTTTATAAGTAACTCGTTATTGGTGCAGCAAACAAGTAGTACAAGAGCAGGTATTATACAAATTATATCGGAATCGACAACATAGTCTGCCTAGAATGTAAATAGTCGCTCCATCGAACGGGTTTGCCATTTGCCGCAGCGCCATGCCACAGATGGTCGAGCACCAACACAAAGTCAGAGCCATTGAGCAACCATAACCCATCCCTTGTCGATAACTCTCGTCTAGCTATAGCGCGTTGCCTCTCACTTGGAGTATATGCACCGGCCTATACGAGTTGAGCGAAGCAATTCATGACAAACTCCAAAACACTCACGATGAGGTATTGGTGAGCGAAATGTAGATGACTGATTAGTCGAGACTCGTTTTTAACGGCATCGATAACACGAAAGACCTGATTGACTGAATAATTAACTCGAGGGTCGTCAGATGCAGCGCCACAGACGCCCTAACAATGATGTATTATAAAAACAGTACCTAGAGGAACCGATAGAAAACAAGACTCACCATATACAGATACACCAACAATGCATGTCGCCAGCTCTCTTGAACCGCTAGCCTTGCAACACTTTTCCAAGACTCATTCTCCGACACGTTACGCGTAGGCGGCTCCCACTCCTGAAGTTCTTTCTCGATGGGTAGCCAGTTAGGCATAGGCCCAAATTTGTTCCAAGCGCATAGCATGTTGACCTTTACAACGATTCTTTGCAACTGCAGGGGACATCCATTCACCCAGTCGACGGGGGGAAGATAACCATTTAGCGGGGGTACTGACGTATCATAGTCGATGACTTGAGGGAGCCCATACGCCATCGAACACATCATGTCGAGCAAGACGAAATAAGTAATTTCATAACGGTTGGAAGCAAGTACGTGAGCAAGCGAGACCTTCATGGAGCTATACCCGTGTGGCCAGAAGGTGGAGTCTGAGAAGACAATTTGAAGAAACGTGGGGGCTTGCTCTTGAAGAAGCTGATAGGTATTAATCTTGCCTGATGTTCTTGATTTCAGTAAAGCAAGCTGCTCGAAAAGATGCGAGCCATATTCAGTAGTTAGCCTTCTAGATGAACTCTTAGGGCGCACCTCTAAGCGATCACTATGATTTTGAGGCAGAATATGACCATTAAAAGCAGCGGTATTCAGCTGGGTTTCAAAGCGCTCAATCCAATCGTGATGTTTCATGAGACTAGTCGCACGAGCTTCGGGGTCTTTGAGCATTGCTTCGAAGACTTGGGCAGCTAAAAACATGCACCACCTGGTAGAGGAGTTTTGCAGACGCTGGAATACTATTCTGCGAGTGTTCTCCATCTGATCGGGTACGGGTTCGAACATCGAAGCACCGACTAGTTTTTCGACTATTTTACAAGAATGGGACACACTGTCAAACGTTCGCGGAGGCACTGAAATACTCACAAGATGTCATAACGAGCCCAAAAATTTCTCTTAACTGCGCTGGTATTGGAGGTAATTGGGGTGGGAGAGAAATATTGGATCGCAAAACGCCTTCGGTCAGCATATTTTGTACACCTAGTAGCAGCGGAAGTCGATTGGTAAGGTCGTGGGCGTGTGCGTGCACCAGAGTGTTCAAAGAATCAGAACTCGTTGATGAAGCATCAAGAGTTGCTTGAGAGCTTCGAGAAAAGTGATTGGGGCCAATAAGTTGGGCAGAAGAACAAGATGTTGAGGTGGTAGTGGTGTTGACAACCGGTATCGAGGTCATACCAGATTGTCCATGAGTATCAGCAAACTTTACAGATGTATATGCGCCGGGTTGCTGAATACGCTGCAAAAGTCCCCCTGAGAATAATGAAATTTGTAAACCATGGAGGTAACGCACCTTCGTAAAGCCATCCCCGGGTGCAGCATGGCACTCGCCTGTTGGTGATAGTCTACGAGACAACCCTACGTCTAAATGATTAGGCTGGCTATATCCCAGACACTCAAACCCGCCCTTCTTGCACCTCTCGCAAAATGGTTGAATCCTGTCACATTTCTTGGCCCTAATGCACGGAACTTGGCTCTATCAAAACAAGGAAATGTATATAAAAGTGACGCGTCTTGCCTGGCACGGCAGGTTAAGCAGCTCGTTGCAACTGGTCCAGGTTTGCGCTTCTGCAATACCGACATAGAAACGATATACTAACAAGAATTGATGGTAGCGAGAGCGCGACGGCACAAAGTTATCACGTGAAAACATCCGCTGATGTCAGCAATGCACAACTCTAGCCGCCTGGTTCAAATCACTATACAGAATCTGCTCTACAAACTATCTTCGGTTCAAATCCGAGTCGTTTCACTTTTCGGGACACCTCTATTCACTGTTGTGTGCTCCCCACAGAGCCTTTCGCAAATATGAACAGTCTCTCAAGACACACCTGATGCGAAATCTGTTTTAATGAGCCAAATCTTGGAGATTCACCACACGTATTCCCTGCGAAATAAGTGTGTTTGACCTAGCTTCCTGAGATGGAAGACCCATAGGCCTATAACTCCTACGCATATACCCAATAAAAATCTTGATCTATGGACACAACTCTAGTTCACACATCCTCAGAGGCGAGGTTCGGCGGTGGGATTCTAATTCTCTAAAAATAACGGCTAAGACCAGTTTGGGTACCAGTGAATAACCGATTAGAGTACTTACGATGGTCAGCTGCCAGCCTTTGTTAAGTGACTCGATCACGCAAACGAGAGGTTAAATCGCCTCAACACCCGGATTACATATTTTTATGTATACTACAAGACATCGTAGACTTACACAAACAATCCAAGTTGACTCCAAATTAAACAGAGCAGAAATGTAAAACATAACCAATCAGGAGCAACAAACATCCTTGAGACTGATCCAACAAACGCTTTCTTATTTCATAGCACAGCTACACGCGCGGCCACAGGATACAGCCAACACATTTGTCACTCCAGCGTTAGCTGACAATCAACCTTCGTCCATGGGGTTTACAAGAACAGATCGCTCGCCAATCGTAACCCATTCGGGACGAAATCATGATCCACTTGCAAGACCGCTAATTAAGACCATCCGACTCTCGCCTGTTTCACACACGAGCATAAGTTGAGTGGAGGATCATAATCAAAACTACAATATAAAAATACATGCAAAGCAGCAGGTGGATTTGGTACATGCTATATAGGAATTGGTAAAGCGGCTTGCCTAGAACGAATATAATCACTCCATCGAACCGGCGTACCGTTTGCCGCAGCGCCGTGCCATAGGTGATCAAGTACTGGTACAAAGTCGGAGCCGCTAAGCAGCCATGATCCGGTCTTTACCGACATAGACAGCTCTTGCCTCGCAATAGCACGTTGCATTTCGTTTGGAGTATACGCACCAGCCTAGTGAATTTCAGTCTCACGGATTAGAATACAGGCAAGGAACGATTAAAGGACTCACAATGAGAAACTGAGTGGAGAAATGCAGATGGGTGATAGGCTGTGGCTTTTCTTTGACTATGCCAGTGATTTGAAAGACCTGTCTAACCGACGAGCTGACTCGTGGATCGTCGGATGCAACACCACAAACACTCTAATAATACAATATTCAGCCTAAAAATTGAACACAAGAAACCGCACTTAGCTCACCATATACAAGTATATCAACAATGCATGTCTCCAGCTCTCTCGGACCGCCAGCCTAGAAATTGGTTTCCAAGACTCTTCGCCCGAAAGTTTCCGTGTGGATGGCTTCCAGTCCAAAAGCTCCTGCTCTATTTGTTGCCAGTCTAGCGCAGGTCCGATCTGGTTCCAGGCACACATAGAGTTGATTTTTACAATAACCATCTGCAGTTCAGCCGAACAACCGTGTACCCATTCCACGGGATGAACATCGGTATTGAGCAGGGAGATAGACGTATCGTAATCAATGACTTGCGGAACACCATATGCCATTGAACACATCATGTCGAGCAAGGCGAAATGAGTAATCTCATAGCGGTCCGAGGCCAAGACATACGCGAGGGGAACCTTTGGCCAGTTGTAAGTGTCCGACCAGAACGTAGGATCCGAGGAAACAATTTTGAGAACATTCGGGGCTTGACTCTGGAGTAGCCGGTACGTATTGATGCTATCTGTCGTTCGGAGTTTGAACAAAGCCATCTATTCAAAGCAATCAATCATTAAAAATCATCGTATAGTGCTCGAGTGCATGATCCAGCGCACCTCCAAACGTTCGCCGAGTCGATTCTGGATCTGAGCTGGAGTAAGACCATCCAACGGAATCAAGTCCGTCCGCTTCTCGAACCGCTCAATCCAGTCGTGACATCTGGCATAACTAGCAGCGCGAACTGTCGGGTTCTTGGCCATGGCTTCGAAGATCTTGGCACCGAGGAACATAGACCAGCGAGCAGTAGGAGAGATCTGCAGACGCCAGCTCAAAGATTCGCGAACGCGTATTATCTAGCTAGACGCTGGCTGGAAGAATGAAGTATTTACGAGTTGCTCATCTATAGGTGTAAGTTCAACCTGAATCAACAGCCGTTTTGGGCAGATGACTCACAGGACGATACGATAAACCTTAGTACTTCTCTCAATTGGAGGGGGACTGGAGACAGGTTTTGTGGAAGGGTAGAATTGTAGTATGTAACGCCGTTAGATGCTGGCGTCCACAAATCTGAGAGGGGCTGAAGCCGGTCAGATGACCCATGAGAGCGCTCAATATACACTTGATGCATTGGCAGAGATGGAGATGGTGATTCTGATTGAGTTCTAGGAGGTAGATTGGAAGAGGAAGAAGGTTCGGCATGGAAGGGAGTTATCCTTGTGGAAGCAACAGTGGTAGAGGCGTGTGTCGTATCAAGTGATCCAGATAACCCAACAGACTCTACGGCTACTGAAAATACGACCCGTTCTTTGTGCTAGCGTGGAGAACTTTCATAAAAAAGGACCGCCAGGAAAACTCGTGTGTGGCGCACCTGTATATCATCTTGCGTACGTGTAGTCTGAGAGTCCCCCCCAGTTCCGACGCCACCCTCCTCTCCAAGAGATGAAGAGCCCTCATCCGATAAACGAGTAGGTTGAGAACAGAACCCCACACCTGAGCTCTCAGGCCCATCATACCCAAGACAATTGAACCTGCCTTTTTTGCATCTCTCGCATACCGGCCGAACTCTGTCGCATTTTTTGGATCTAAAACAAAATACTTGTCTCTGTCGAAACGAAGCTGTATGATTGAAACAAATGATTTCTTACCTAGTCCTGCAAGTCAAACAACTCTTCCCAGCTGGTCCAGGCCGCTTGCGCTGTTTTTGTTCCGACATGGATTTTAAATGAGCTAGATTTATTTGGTACTCTTGTCGAGTTATAACGGCCGCCCGAGTAGTCTGTTGGTGGGTGGTGGTGATCGGGTACAGCCGGGTCTGCGGTGACTCGCATCAACAAGCGCCAGAGTTTGATCGGGCACCGAGTGCATCGGCCCTTTGGGCCGGCTACTATATCGGCTTGTAAGCGCTTGTAGTGTCCGTAAACGGCATAGCACCCAT